>JAUKNK010000106.1:420000-565000 GCA_030765055.1 Mantis religiosa | reverse complement strand
GTTGACTTGTATGTTTCCCCGGTGGACCACTACGGGCTCTCGCATCCGAGATACACCGTTTGTGGCGACTTACTATTGTAAGTACTTAGTCCCAGGCTTCATCATTTAACTCTTATTATTTTAGTTAATTGATGGAAATTAATCATTTCTCCACACTAGCCGTATATAGGCTAAGACATTTTATGGATAGAGTCAACATGAAAAATTCAATGCCATGGCCGGGATTTGAACCACGGATCTCCTGGTTTCCGTCCAGTCGCTCTTAACCTTTGAGCTACCATGGTCAACGTGCCGCCCTGATATTAAATTCTCCAGTTGACTTGTATGTTTCCCCGGTGGACCACTACGGGCTCTCGCATCCGAGATACACCGTTTGTGGCGACTTACTATTGTAAGTACTTAGTCCCAGGCTTCATCATTTAACTCTTATTATTTTAGTTAATTGATGGAAATTAATCATTTCTCCACACTAGCCGTATATAGGCTAAGACATTTTATGGATAGAGTCAACATGAAAAATTCAATGCCATGGCCGGGATTTGAACCACGGATCTCCTGGTTTCCGTCCAGTCGCTCTTAACCTTTGAGCTACCATGGTCAACGTGCCGCCCTGATATTAAATTCTCCAGTTGACTTGTATGTTTCCCCGGTGGACCACTACGGGCTCTCGCATCCGAGATACACCGTTTGTGGCGACTTACTATTGTAAGTACTTAGTCCCAGGCTTCATCATTTAACTCTTATTATTTTAGTTAATTGATGGAAATTAATCATTTCTCCACACTAGCCGTATATAGGCTAAGACATTTTATGGATAGAGTCAACATGAAAAATTCAATGCCATGGCCGGGATTTGAACCACGGATCTCCTGGTTTCCGTCCAGTCGCTCTTAACCTTTGAGCTACCATGGTCAACGTGCCGCCCTGATATTAAATTCTCCATAAAATGTCTTAGCCTATATACGGCTAGTGTGGAGAAATGATTAATTTCCATCAATTAACTAAAATAATAAGAGTTAAATGATGAAGCCTGGGACTAAGTACTTACAATAGTAAGTCGCCACAAACGGTGTATCTCGGATGCGAGAGCCCGTAGTGGTCCACCGGGGAAACATACAAGTCAACTGGAGAATTTAATATCAGGGCGGCACGTTGACCATGGTAGCTCAAAGGTTAAGAGCGACTGGACGGAAACCAGGAGATCCGTGGTTCAAATCCCGGCCATGGCATTGAATTTTTCATGTTGACTCTATCCATAAAATCTCTTCTACCTTCTAGACTTTCTGTCCATTCGTTTTGCCATTTATCTTTTAAACTATTTTTAATCACCCAAGATTTGTTTGTTCTGACTCCAGTTATATTATAAACTTTTTCTAAGTTTCCTTTTTTTGCCCAAAATTTTGCGCCCTTCAATCTTATTAATAAATCAATCGGCCAAATGGCCGTTGTTACTAGTAATGCCATAGTTGGTGTTGTTTTTACAGCTCCTGTCAGACGTAATAATACTTTTCTTTGCGTTCTTCTCAACAATCTTCTTATTTGCACATCATCCATCCTTTCTGCCCAAACTGCTGCCGCATACGTCATAATTGAAGCAAAAATGGTGTTATGATATATCTGTGTGTTACGCAATGGAAGTACAAAATTTAAATTGGTTATTCTTGCTAGCTTTAGCATTATTTTCTCTGTTTTCTGCCTAATATACTCCATGTGTTTTCTGAAATGAAATTTTTCATCTATTATGATACCCAAATATCTCATCTCTTTTTCCCGTTTAATGTTCTGATTATTTATCTTCACTGTAGGATCCCGCTTTAAATTTCCCTTAAAAAGCACATAATTTGACTTGTTTGGTGAAATTTTTAGTTTTGTTCTGAAACACCAATTTGATAATGTATTTGTAACTTCTCTTGCTTTATTTTCTAGCTCTAGTCTGCTCTGTCCATCCATCATTATGACTATGTCATCAGCATACGCTATTACATCCAAAACCTTATGATCTCTTTCCAGTAGTTCTAATAAATCTTCTGATAGAAAATCCCAAAAAAGGGGCCCCAAGATAGAACCCTGAGGGCAACCCTTGGTTATCTTCTTCCTAGTTTCAAAATTTGATCCACCAATGAATACTTCTCTATTGGAACAATAATCCTTTAACAAATTATAAATAGTACTTGAATATTTCTTGTCTTTTAAAATGCCGAAAAAATACGGCCACCATAAATTATCAAAAGCGCCCGATATGTCCACAAATAATCCAATTACATAATTCTTTTGGCTTTTTGACACTGTGTCTTGAATTTTTAATATTGCATCCTCAGTTGAATATCCCTTTCTGAAACCAAATTGTTTATTATTCATACCCAGCATCAACCTACTTTCCATTATTCTTTTATATATTAACTGTTCAAAGATCTTGCCAATAGCATTTAATAAACATACTGGTCTGAAAGATTTTGGTTGCGTTCTGTCCTTAGCTGCTCCTTTGCACAAAATTACAACCTTTGCCTCCTTCCACAAGTTTGGAAATCTCCCTCTTGCCAAACAGTCATTAAACAAGAAACACAAAAACAAGACAATTTCTTCTCGTAGATTATACAAGACTTCATTTACATTACCATCTGGATCAGGTGCCTTCTTCTTTTTTAACTTCTGCAGAATTAATTTTATTTCTGTAATATCAAAGGGATAAACAGGATTTCCTGTATACTGCAACATCATCTGGTTTCTTTTTTCAACATGAATATCATCTTCTTCCTCTTTATCATCTGGCAATAACGTATGTAATAACAATTCCACCGATTCTTTCCCGCTTTCTGTCATCTCTCCATTACCCTTATCTAATGTGGTTAAGATTTCTGGCTTCTTAATTTTATCCATAATAATTTTATACGGTTGTCCCCAGACATCTTGTTTTAAATTATTTTCAACGAACTGTTCCCAATGTTGTTTTCTGGTGTCTTCTAATAATTGTTTATACTTTTGTTTGGCCTCCCTATAATTCTTTAAGTTCTCTTCTCTTTCCGTATGTATGTTTGATTTTTGATATATTCTTGTTAATTTCCTTGCTAACGATCTCAGCTTCTGCAATCTATCTGTCCATTTTATTTTATCCTTATTATTAGAAATTGTTATCTTTGGAACGGATTTTGATACTGCTACTTTTATTGCTTGTGTTAAATTTGTTGCATCCAAATCCACTGATATTCCCGTATACTGTAAATTTAAATCCTTAAATACTTGCTTCATCTTATCCCAATTTGCTCTTATATAATTACAACGTAATTCTATTTCATGTTCTTCTTGAATTACTTCCCCATTCAATATATAATCAAAATAAATCAAATTATGATCACTTGTGGTCTGACCCTGTGTGACCCACCAATTTCTAATCTTCTTCTCCGCTGTTGCTGACGCTAAAGTAATATCTATATTTTCTTCAGCACCTGCTCTATTTTGAAAAGTTGGAGGATTACCATCTTTATTTATTACATATAAATTTAATTCCGAGATATGTTCTTCCAGTTTCTCCCCTCTTTCATCTGGTCTTTTACTGAACCACCAAGTTGATTTTGCATTACAATCACATACATGCATGATTTCTTTATTTCTGAATTTATTATTAATATTTTGTAATTTATATAGAAAGGGTTCAATATCCAAACTATATTGAAAATAATAATTTGCCAATATAAAACTTCCATACTTTGTTATAACTTCAATGCAATTAACATGCGTATCCAGAAATTGCGCTATGTTTACTATTTGCAAATCTTGCTTGAAAATTACTATTGCTGCCATTGCCTTTTCCTGAGATAAGATTTGTCGGGATCTTAACGGCATATATGGAATTTTGGAATTTACCACATACGATTCTTGAATACAGATAATATCTAATTTTAATTCTTCTGCAATTTTTCTTATTTCCGCCATAACCAATTTACTTCTTTGCCCATTTATCTGTGCAATTCTTAAGCTTTCCTCCATGAGTTACTTCCTAAATTTAATCCACCAAATACATCTCTTCTTACTTTTGCGAAACTCTCTCTATTTTCATTTACTTCATTTGCCATATTATGATTGAAACTTCTTATATTGTCCTTAAATTTATTTACTTGGGCTATTTTATATTTATTTTGTTTAGAAGTTATAGATTTATTTGTGTTTACAGCTGATAAACATGTTGCTATAATATTTTCCGATTTATTAGATTTATTTGGAATTTTTTGTGCATTGGTCTTATAAAATGTTGTTTCTGGCTTAAAGCTAGGATTAAAATTGGCGGATTTTACTACATTATCCTTTACGACATCTTTTTTAACAATCTCCGATCTATTTAATCCTGAATGTCTAATTTGTGCATAACAATGTGGCCAGCTTGCTGCTGAATCAAATACAACTCGACCATAACATAGAACAAGATCATTATATAATTGTTCTAGATCTAATACCTCTCCCCTGCTCTCAAAAGCAATCTTTAACAACAACATTAATTCTTCTAGATCTGTTGGTAGATTTTTTGTTCTTGATTCCATCCTTTCAACTGCATTTGGAACTGGAATCATAATTTTATCGCCATTTTCATGAACTCTTCTTGTAATATATCTTAATGCCGCAATTAGCGTCTTGGGTTCTTCTAATCTACTTAACTTCAACGTTTTTTCAAAATCATTATAAATTTCCTTAATATTAAACTCTTCGGTCTTTTCTTTCGTATCCTTTTGATTTATTAACGACCATTCTCCCTGTACTCTATCCTTCTCAAACACAAACTCAACTTTTTCAACTTTTGTGGACAGCCGGGATACCTGGACAGAGACTGCCGACACCAGGAAGACCAGCCGGAAGAACGGGAAAGGCCCGGCGTGGCGAGGGGCACGTCGGCGCCATCACCACCATCACCTCGAGTGACACTCCGTACCGTCAGCCGGCATATGGATGGCAGCCTCATCGCGGACGGTTGGGTAAGAGGGATGCCGTGCCACGTGCTCGTAGACAGCCGGGCAGCCGTGACCATCAACAGACCTGACGTTGCCAAGGGTTTGCCGAGGAGGCAGACGAGCCGACCATAGCAGCTTGTGACGGCATCGGGCGAAACCTTGCCTATGGAGAAGGACGCCATGCTGTAGTTGACCTTGGGGCGGAGTGCCGTACGTCTGTGGGTGTTCCTCGCGCAGGTAGCTGAGGGGGTTATACTAGGACTGGATGCCCTCAGAAGCCACGAGGTGACAGTCGATGTCGGCAGGAAGGTCCCGCGGCTCAATGGAGAAAAGGTCATACTCCGGCAACCCGAAGAGCGCCATGGAATCTGAAAGGTCGTCTTGAAGGAAGACGTGGTTGTCCCCGCGAGAAGCGAGGTGGTGGTGACGGCGCGACTGGAAGGCCAGCGGACGAAGAACATGATCTTGGACCAGAGGACGCATGTGCACGACTATGTGTAGCCAGGATATTGTCGTGTAGAGGGTAGGTGCCAACGAGGCTACTCAACCTGGCAGACACCGATAACGATGTCCAGGCCGGGACGGAGTTGTGGACGTGCGAGCCCGTGGCCAGCATGATAACAATCGACAAGACACAGGAGTCGGTGCCGACACAACACCTGGGGCCCCGACTGGAAGGCTTATTGGAGAGGGCGGCCGACCACCTGACTGCAGAACAGCTGAAGAAGGTTCGACAACCGCTGAGGTGATATCAGCTCATCTTCAGTCAAGGTAACAGTGACTACGGCCGCACGGACAAAGTGATTCACCGCATCGACACCGGAGACGCCCGGCCTATTCGGCAACCACCTAGAAGCGTTCCGCTGGCAAAACAATCGGCGGTACGGGATATGCTAGATGACATGAAATCAATGTCGGTCATCTCGTCGCGAGGAGGTGAGTTTGGCTCGGTTGCGTATTGGGCACTGCTTTTTACTCATAGTTTTCTTTCTCAAAAGGAACCTTCTCCACTGTGTCCGTTTTGCAATGTGCAACACGTGCTACTAAAGTGTTTTCACCTAGCAAACTTTAGGACGTCTCTGCAGCTGCCGGCCAGCTTCGCAGAAATGCTAGCGGACGATAACGCAGTAGTGGAGAAAGTATTTAGATTCTTCTCCAAATTAGACTTTAGGATTTAGTGAAGGAAATTTTTAGCAAGTTCTTTTTTTTAAATATATATGTGTGCGTGCACTTTTAATAAGTTCATTTATAATTATATCTTTTTTAGAAATTGTTATATCTGACTTTTGCCATGACTTGTTTTTTAAAGGGCGCTGATGACCGCCGTAGTTGAGCGCCCCTATTCACATCATCATCATCATCATCATCATCATCATCATCATCATCATCATCATCATCATCATCATCATCATCATCATCATCATCGAAATGAAATCCAGGGAAGTGATTGAAGAGCCTGACAGCCCATGGTGTTCCTCTGTAGTTCTGGTAACAGAGAAGAACGGCGAGCTACGCTTCTGCGGGGACTACAGGAAGCTGAACGCTGTCACCCGGAAGGACTGTTTCCCCTTACCACGGATTGACGACCCCTTGGACACGCTAGCTGGCGCACAGTGGTTCTCGACCCTGGACCTGAAGTCGCGTTACTGGCAGGTAGGTCTGAACCCAAGAAGTAAGGAGAAAACCGTGTTCTCGACAGGCCAAGGGCTTTGGCAGTTCACAGTTATGCCCTTTGTCTTCTGCAACGCACCAGCTACATTCCAACGCCTAATGGAGTCAGTGTTGAGAGCGTTGACCTATGACGCCTGCCTGCTATACCTGGACGACATCATCATCGTCGCTAAGACTTTCGAAGACGATCTGGAAAACCTGAGCAAGGTGCTACAGAGACTGCATGTGACCAATTTGAAGCTAAATGCAAAGAAGTGCCAGCTCTTCCGTAAGGGCCACATAATATCAACAACCGGAGTGACCACAGGCCTCGAGAAGACAGAGGCCGTGAGAGATTGGCCACGGTCAAAGGATAAGAGAGCATTGCGCAGTTTCCTAGGGCTGTGCACTTATTAGCGCCTTTTCATAAAGGATATCTCCAAAATCGACAAACCCCTCATCCGTCTGACAGAAGAACACCGACCTTATGTGTGGACGGAGGACCACGAATGCGCTTTCCAGGACTTAAAGAAGACACTTTGCAGTGCTCCTATTCTGGGATTCCAACAACCAGGTGACGCCTTCATCATGGACACCGACGCCAGTCACCATTGCATTGGAGGTGCCCTATCGCAAGTCCAGGACTGCCACGAGGGGATGGTAGCCTACTACAGCAAGACCCTGTCCAAGGCAGAGAAAAACTACTGCGTCACTCGGAGAGAGTTTTTGTCGTTAGTGAAGACCTTGGAGCACTTCCTCAAGTATCTGTACTGTCAGCCATTCCACCCGAGGATTGACCATTCCGCCTTAACCTGGTTACTCAGCTTTAGAAACCTGGGAGGCCAGACAGCACGATGTGTCCAGAGGCTGCAGGAGTACGACTTCCCCTCTGAACATCGTAGAGGGAAGAGCCAAGGTAACGCAGACGCCATGTCCTGGAGCCCCTGCCAGAAGAGTGCGGTTAGTGCACAAGAATGTAAGGGTCACGGCAGTGCCTGCGGATGGCTGGGATAGAGCAGGTCTGAGGAGGGAGCAGCTGGCAGCCGTAGACTCGGGGCCACTCTTGAGAGACGTGGAGGAAGGGACAAGACCGACCTGGGAGGACATCGCCCAAAGGAGCGTCACATACAAGTCGTACTGGACACAATGGGACTCCCTGAAGATCAGAGAGGGCCTGCTGTTCCGGCTATGGGAATCACCCGAAGGAAAGACACGGGGAAGCAATTGGTACTTCCCCGAAGTAAGTTTCTAGAAGTCTTGCAGAAAGTGCACGCCAGGTCTTTAGGAGGACACCTGGGAGCAATCCGGACGATCGACAAACTCCGACAGCGCTACTACTGGCTGAGACTCCGAGCAGACGCTGAGAGTTGGTGCCGGCAATGTCACGTGTGCGCGGCGAGTCGTGGCCCCCAGACTATGAGCTGGGGTCACATGCAGCAGTACAATGTCGAAGCGCCATTCGAAAGGATCGCCGTCGACATAGCTGGACTATTCCCAGTGTCCGACTGAGGCAACAGGTACCTGATGGTGGTCATGGCCTACTTCACCAAGTGACCGGAGCTGTATGCCATCCCGAACCAGGAGGCAAAGACAATCACAGACTGCCTCGTGGAGCAAGTGTTCTGCCAATTTGGGGTGCTGTTAGAGCTCCACAGCGACCAGGGTACCAATTTTAAGTCCAATCTAATGAAGGAGGCACTAGAAAATCTTGGGGTTAACAAGGCCCGCACAACACCTCTACATCCGGAGTCAGATGGCATGGTCGAAAGGTACATCAAGACCTTAGAGGAATACCTGAGGTAGGTCGTGGCCAGCCATCAGCGAGACTGGGACGTCAAGGTGCCACTGTCCTTGCTAGCCTACCGCTCGTCAACACACGACACAATTGGGAGGACACCAGCCAGCTTAATTTTCGGCCGAGAGTTACGCCTCCCTTGTGACCTGGCTTTTGCAAGCCCTCATGACGCAAAACAGCCAGCAACCGACTATGTGGAGGACCTGGTGGACCATCTCCACGACACGCATCAGATGGCTGGGCAGAACACTAAGAAGGAAAGCGACCGCATGAAGACCCGATACAACAGGAAACCCAACAGTCAAGGTTTCCAGCAGGGTGACCGAGTCTGATTGTACCGCCATACTCGGACCAAGGGACACTGCCCGAAACTTCAACAGTCGTGGCAAGGACCATACCGGGTGTGAAGAGAATTAATGACGTGGTCTACCGCATCCAGAAGATATCCCGAGGGAAGATGGTGGTACACTTGGATTGTCTGGTCCGCTACAATGGTGCTGTTCGGGACGACCAGACTTGAGGAGTGAGCAGTGTCATGAACACATTATTTTCGAAAGCGCGGCGCGGGAGCGATAAGGGACGGATGAAGCCGGGCGGAGATAAACAGCTGGCATAAGCAGATAAACATAGTGCAGAGATAAAAGGCATGCAAAAACAGATAAAGTTAGAACATTCTAGTGAAGTCCTGATTGTCTTACGGAACATTCAATTTCTTGTTTGTTACAGAACATTCCGGAAATTTCTAGTAATATGAGTAGAGGTATTTAAGGAACTAGCGACTCGCCAACTGTCAGTTGTAAACAGAGCAGTAGTTGTAAACTGAGGAGGAACGAGAGTTGTAATCGAAACTGGTGTGTTTGGAAAGTGAGTTCTTTGTAGTGGTCAACGACCTTGGTTGATTGTAATTGTGTGTGAGATAATGCTACTACTGTAAGTGTATTTCCACGCAAATAAAGAATGTTTTGAATTTCTGCAACTCAGACCGTTAATTCTACAAACCCACAAAGTCAGAATATGAAAAGGCTTTTGTTTCTTTCTGTTTAATTTTACATTCTTTTTTTGCTAATATATAAGCCCTTTCATTCCCTTGAACTCCACAATGGGCCGGAATACTTTGCAAAACTATGTTTTCCAAGTGTTTTATGGTCTAGATTATATTATGTGTTTTTAGAACTTTTTCCATCTTTGGATAGGATATGGATGCTGCAGCCTGAATTGCTGCATTAGAATCTGTCAAAATAATAATACTCTTGCATTGTTGCAGCTAAACACTGTTTCGGAGCAAAAGATAAATAGCTTAAACTTCACCATCAAAATTTTTAGTATTCCTTTCAGCATGTTTGCATAAAGAGAATGTGCATGTTCCACCAGCTCAAGCTCCACGTTCACCTGTATAAATATGTGTCCAGTTTACAGAAGGGTAATTTGTGTGTAAGTCTAAGCCATGTCTTGAGGAATTTCTCTTTTGTTACTCAACTGTAAATTCCATGCTTAAACAATGTCACTTATTAGATGAAGGCACGGAACTTAAATACCAAGTTTAGCATTTAACTAACATTTCAATTTTGAGTTATTACGTTCCCATACAGGCAGACAGATGCATGCAGACCTTATACTTAACATCTTTTTTTATATTCAGGGGACCTCAAACCTTAAAGCTTATGGTGCAGGTCATAATCCATCTTCATCTGAGCAAAACAGCATTAAGTTTTGCAGTTCTTTTGGTATCATGGAAGCAGTAATTATGTTTATTAGGCAAATTTTCATGTCAGATTATTTTGTTACCTTTCATGTAACATATTAAATACTTTAAAATATAAGTATAGGGTCATTCAACAAGAATTTCCTATCTTTGAACTTAAATAAAGCATGTTCTATAAATCATTGAGGTTTACTTCTTTGTTTATTTAAGAATATAATTAATTTCATGACGTGTGGGTGACAACAACAGTTAAGTGAGCGCTGCATCTTTGTTGGGTTGGAATGTAAATTAAGCCAAACATTACGAATGACACATGCAATGTTATTCATAAGATCATTTTCTGTTTCTGGCTTATTGGCATGAATCTGACATTTAGCACAACCCCACAAGAAGTAATCCAATGGTGTTAAATCACATGATCTCAGGGGGCAGTTAACATAACAACCAAGAGAAATTGATGCAACCTCTGAACTTTTCCTTCAAAAGATCAATTGTTTCAAAAGAGTATAACATGTGGCACCATCTTGCTGGAACCAGATGTTTTTGAGATCCATACCATTCAAATGAGGCCAAATAGTCACTTATAAGAACCTGGTATCACGCAATACACGGAAGGTTTGGCAAACAGATGAACCACTTTATAATAAATTTTCACAATTTGTTTGCGTTGCTGAATGCTGTAATGTTCTGTCTATTTGTTAGTAACAATTGTAGCCACATGAAAATAATGACTGCTGAAACTCAATAACAATGGCAGCTATCACATGTTAAAAATAGCACACTCTTGTTGAATGACCCTATATACGTGTATATATCTCATTTCATTTCAGGGAACATAGAAGAGTTTGTCAGTTTTAACTTTCTCTTTTGGTATTCTCATTTCTGGTGACAGCACATTAGATGTACGACAGCTAAACAGCTCTTTCTAGTTGCAAGTCGGAAAGTGAAACCAGAGGAAATTCCAGCAAATGTGTGTTGCAACTCCATTAGAACCACTTAACTTGTTCTACTGAAATTGTCATCTGTAGTTTATATATAAATTTCTTGTATGTTTCTCGTATGCAGTTTTTGTCCCTAAAAGCTGTTAGGGTGGTGATCTCATTCAACTGTTTTTGTCTACTTAATCATTTTATTTTCTTGTGTACCAATGTTTTGTTGAAACTGTTTGTTATTGCGATTATACCAAAATAATACAAACAGCTTTGAGGGATAAAAAAACATACAGGAAATTCAAATATATCTCATGGGCAACTAATTTCAAAAGGTCTTCATAGAATTTAATGTTCCCCGGCACCAGTAAACATTAAATATCAGAAACCTCATTGTAAACCCAAAAACAGGCAAAATTCTCTGGTAAAGAAATCTGGCATTTATAGAATTAATTGCTCAGACTGCAATAAGATATACATTGGAAAGAAAAAATGTAACATTGGAACCAGATTAGCAGAACACTTTAGCAACATCAAGCAAAAAGAAACTGATAAATCTGCAGTAACAGCACATTTCTGGGATCATAAACATAATATAAAACATAAAGTCAAACTATTAAAATCATAAAATATAATTACTTGTAACAAACTTCATTTATCTATAAGTGGTAAGTGAAGTTTATTTTAAATAATTATATTTTATGCAGTATTTGTTGCTTCACTGTTGCTAGCTTCTAGTTTTTACATACCAAAAGCAGTTCACTTGATTCAAGAATTAAACATCTGGAAAAATATTAAAAGAATTTTGACATTCCATTGGAAGAAAATATTTTACTTAGCCACATTGGATCATCCCCAAATATCTTGTCCCTGGAAAACCATGATCAGCTGAAATACCAAAGTTCTAGCCAGTCAACAACTTCTTGATAATGCCTTCAAGTGGAGGCAATAAGTGTTGACGGAGTATCTCAGTTGGCTCATAGTTTAATTTCAAATAATTACATTACTTGAAAGTGCTAAATACAATTTACCTTTTCAAATTAAGGGTTTATCTATGTCAATATAAACATTTGCAGAAAATGCTGCATTACTACATATGGCTATGCATTATGGATACAAAAGGAATAGCATTAGTCAAATGTTTTAACAACTGAATGTTATATGCTGGATGTAAAATGACCTACTCATTCCATGGAATTATGTGAAACAACTGAATATTAACAAGACATTAAAGACATCATACAAGTACTGAATAAGTTGAACCAATAATGGATCTATTGGAAATGGCATACAAACCCTACAAACTTATTTTAAATAAATTAAGCTTTAAAGGGCTCCACATTTTCATTGCTCCCTTAACAGTTATAATAAAATGACTTCTGATTGGATTGGATTGTTCAAAGGATATTTGGCACTTTGACCACACTGGACTTTTGTACATATGCCCCAAGTGGGTCACCCTAGGGAGGAAGGATAAGGCAAGAGGAGACACAGGGCGGCCGACCCCAAGGAGTAACTAAAGTACAGAGCACACGGCCGCAGTCACGAGGTTGGTTCAGAGACCGGAGGCCGCTTCCCCAGAGCAGAGTACTCCAGGCAGTCTTGCACAACTGGCATCGTGCCTGCCATGCTATGGAATCAGACCCCTACGCCAGTTCTGAGGACGAAGTTCCACCAGAGGGGAAAGCATTTTCCTCAGAGCACCACCGAGACACCTGCTAACACTTCTACCCTGAAAAAGACCACCAGATGAGAGAGATGATATGAAATGATAATGGAGGTGAAATGGAGGGACAGGAAATTCACGTGATGTAAATAACCAGCATTTGCCTTGCGACCTGGGAAACCACCCAAAGAAACCCATTGGTCAGGTAGGTTGGCAACAGGAATTGAACCCAAGCCTCCCAAATGCTGGCCTCAGATGAAAATGCCGGAGCCATCCCACTTGGTTTATGTAAAATTACTTCTGAGTGAAGAGAACTTTCTAGACTATCTCCAGAGGATATACACTTCATTTGCCAAATAAATAAACAAATTTAACTTACTATACTCTAATGAAAAAAATTACAGCCATATTCTAGTAAATCAAACATTTTAAAACTTATTAAAACATATTATGCAAATGAGTCAATGAAGTATATACTTTTCTCCATTTACTTGTATAATTGTTGACTCATATTAATAACAATGGCACTCCACTTTCTGAAATACTTCTTTAATTTTATATTTTGAAACTTGTTACATGTACAGTATGGTTTGAGGTCAAAAAACTTTTATACTGCATCTTTGGAAGGTACTAGATAACATATATTTAAGACACTGTCTGTCTTTTAGTGAAGTTCTGTTTCACTCGCACTCAAGCATGCATGCTGTCACATGGAACTTTAATAGGTAAAAACAGAAATTAAGAACAGTGAAGTAACAAATATTGCAATAAAATATTATTATTTTACAAATTGCATTTATCTTTTTAAAAAATATTATAGAACTTTCCACAGAATTAGAGAAACTAGTTTTTGAAAACTTTTCCACATCTTCAGTCACTTTGTTTTTTCCCTGTTGTGATCGTTAGTGCCACTAGGTGTCATAATATTTTTGTATTTATTACCACACTCTGAAAATGAAACAAACTTAAGACAGAATCGACTGATAGTATTTCAAAACTCATTACATCATTTCTATTTTTTAACATAAATATGCCCTCCCAAACCTTTAGATCTATTTGACCACTTAAATGCTTTAATAACACTAGTCGATAAAGTTTTCTTCACAAGAAATCTGATTTGTGAATCTACTGTATTTTTTCATACTGAATTCAGATATATAGTCAGAATTTTTCTATCAGGCACAGCTTTTTCGTGACAGCTACTTTTTAAAATCGGATTTTAGCATTTCTTTGACCTGTTATAGGAACCTTTACCTCATATGTTGCGATTTGATCCAAGCTGTATATAAGGAAATGATTTCTAATATTATGCTGAAGAACAACAAAGCAAGGCTCTGCAGGTTCATTCATGTTTGCACATGTTTTGGATAAAATGTTTCATGGGTTAGATTGCTGACTGGGTGGAACAAATGGTACACATTGCATGACGTTTGCAATTCCTATGATTTGGAAGGAGCCAAAATATCATTTAAGTGATCTTTATTTCTGTTTGACAAATATAAAGGGAATCACATCTGAAACAAAACACAGTTATGTATCTGAATTTGCGATCTGCAATAAGACCTGAACAGCTCCCTGTACCGGTATACGCAGATACAACCTTAGGTGATAGCTCTGATTCTGAACAAACTGAAACTAAAAATACTTCAGATGAAAATAAAAATAATTCTATATATGAAGCCAATAGATGTTCATCAGAACCATACTCTCCCAATCAGAAAGACCTTAATGACCAGATTTGCGATTTAAATCTGTCTAAACAACAGGCTCAAAACCAGGGTGACAAGGCATACCAAAATGAAAGGGAGTCCAGTATGACAAGGGAGGCCAGGTAGAAGAGGGATATCAGTAAGAGATGAGAGGCCAGGGAGTCAAGGGATGCCAAGTGTACAAAGGAGGCCAGTAAGACAAGGGAAGCCCGGAAGACAAGGGAGGCCAGGGAGATTAGGGATTCCAGTAAAACCAGGGAGACCAGGGAGACATGGGGAAGCCAGGTGGACAAGAGGAAGCCAGTGAGGCAAGGGAGGCCAGGAAGACAAGGGAGGCCAGGGAGATTAGGGATTCCAGTAAGACCAGGGAGTCCAGGGAGACAAGGGGTTCAGGTAGCAGAGGGGTGCCCTAAGAGAAGGATGGTCAGATGAACAAGGCAAGTAAGACAATAGGAGGCCAGTAATAGATAGAAGGCCAGTGAGACAAGGGAGGCCAGGGAGACATGTGCTGCTAGTATGACAGGGGAGGACAAGTAGAAGGGCGATGCCAGTTAGAGAACGGAAACCAGGAAAACAATGGGGGACAGGGAGACAAGCAATGCCAGTAGGACACCGGATGGCAATATGACAAGAGATGCCTTTTAGAAAAGGGAGGCCAGGTAGAAGGGGGATGCCACTGAGGGAAGGGGGCCAGGGTGAAAAGGGAGTTCAGTGGGACAAGGTATGCAAAATATACAAGTGTGGCCCGTAAGACAAGCAATGCCAATGAGATAAGGGAGACCAGGTAGAAGTGGGATGCCGTAAAAGGGGGGAGGCCAGGGAGACAAGGGAGGTTAGTAACGCTAGGGATGCCAGTAAGAGAAGGGAGGCAAGGAACACAAAGCAGGCAAGGAAGACATGGTACGCCAGGTAGAAGAGGGATGCCAGTAAGAGAAGGGAGGCCTAAGATACGAGGTAGGCCAGGGTGACAAGGGATGGCAATAGGAAAAGGGTGGCCAGTGAGGTAAGGAAGCAAGTCAGATAAAGGAGGCTAGGTAGAAGAGGGATGCCAAAAAGAGAAAGGACGCCAGGGAGACAAGGAATGACAATAAGACTAGGGGGCTAGTAAGGCACGGGATGCCAGTAAGACAAGGGGGCCCAGAGAGACAAGGGACGCCAGAGACAATGGGTAGGTCAGGGAGATAAGGGTTTCCAGGAACACAAGGCAGGCCATTAAGCCAAGGGATGCCAGTAAGACATGGGAGTCCAGACAGAACAGGGATGCCAGTAAGATTGGAGAGGCCAGGGAGACAAGGTCTGCCATTCAGACAAAGGGAGGCCATATCAACAATGGAGGCCGGTAAAACAAAGGTAGACAGTAAGAGAAGGGAGGTCAGGTAGACAAGGAAGTGAGGGAGACAGGGGTTGCCAGTAAGACAATGTTGGCCAGGAAGACAGGGGAGGCAAGGGAGACAAGCAAAGCCAGTAATACAAGGGATGCCAATGGATCACGAGATGCCAGTAAGACAAGGGTGGCCAGGTAGGGGAGGGATGCCACGAAGGTAAGAGTGGCCAGGAAGATAAGGGAGGCCAGTATGCCAAGTTATGGCAATTAGACAAAGGAGGCGAGTAAGACAAGGGACGCCAGGTAGCAGAAGGATACCAGTAAGAGAATGGAAGCCAGGCAGACAAGGGATGCCAATTAGACAAAGGAGGCCAGTAAGACAAGGGAGTACACAAAGGCAAGGTAGGCAAGGGAGACAAGGGATGCTTGTAAGACAAGGGAGGCCAGGGTGACATGCGATTCCAGGGAGACAAGGGAAGCCTGTAAGACAAGACAGGCTAGAGAGACAATGTATGCCAGTAATACAAGGGAGACCTAATTAAAGAGTATGCCAGTAAGAGAAGGGAGGCCAGTAAGAGAAGGATGGCCAAGAACACAGTGCAGGTCAGTAAGACAAGGAACGCCAGGTAGAAGAAGGATGCCAGTAAGACAAGGGAGTCCAGAGTGACAAGGGAGGACAGGGAATCAAGGAATGACAATAAGACAAGGGAGGCCATTGAGGCAAGGAATGCCAATATGACAAGGGAGGCTAGGTAAAAGAGGGATGTCAATATGAGAAGGGAGGCCAATGAGACAAGGGAGGCCAGGCAGACCGGTGATGCTGATAAGTCGAGGGAGGCAAGTAAGACAAGGGAGGCCTGTAAGACAAGGGAGGCTGTGTAGAAGAGCCATGCCAGTAAGACAAGGGAGGCCAGGTAGATAAGGGTGACCAGTAAGATAAGTAAGGCCAGGGGGCCAAGAGGTGTCACGGAAACAAGGTAGTACAGGGAGACAGGCGATGCCATTAAGACAAGGGAGGCAAGTAAGACAAGGGATGCCACTAAGACAATGGAGACCAGGTAGATAAGGGTGACCAGTACTCCTAAGAGCAAAAGTGGCCTTTGTGAGAGTAAACTTAATCCAATTGTATCATCTTATACTGCTACAATGTTTAAGAGAAAAAGAAAAATATACCTCACAAAATTCCGGAATGGGTTCTTAGAGAAGTGCACTTAATCAAAATTCCTTTTAAGTTTTGCTCAAAACCTTCAGTCTATATGCATATTATATATAATATATGAAATCAAAGGATATGTTAAAAGGGGAACGTTATATTTGGTTGTGAAGTTAACGAATGAACAATACTTAATACTTTAGTTTTGTAGCTAAATGAATACTAATCGAAATGCACAGGAGAATGAGAAACTTTAAATTACGACAGAAAAGTTCAGAATTATTCGGTTACAGGAGCTAGAGCAATTTCCGAGGATGACTTCTACTTAACAATATCTAAATATCTGTTTCATGATGCATGTGTGCAGAGAAATAGCGCATGATAAAATGTATTCTTATATATCTTTATTTGCTTGTTTAGCAATATTTTAGATCCTTAGATTTATTTAATCCGTCTTGAAATAAATCCAACTTAAATGCCAAATACGTGTGTTTTTGCATTAGCTTCTACATATGACCGTAGTTATTTGTGCTGGGCATTGTTAGGTCTAGATCTTCTAGAACAGAAGACGAAAGCCGCTGAACCTCGGTCGGTAGACCAAACACCCGACATCTTATACGCTAAAACTGCGAATATATATAATATTACAACGTTCTACAGTTACATTTGGGAATAATTGTCATAGGTTAAAACAGTTTACTAAATGAAATACTGGGAGACGCTACACGAGAGGAACCTGGGCCTTTGGTGCAAAACATGCTTAAAATTAAAAAAAAACACTGCTTACTCACACAGGAATCATTCTTTCTTACACCACAGTGTGTAATCAATTCTTTTTAAACTTCCACTTTACATCACAAAACAAATCACTTTAAGAATACATTGCTATGAGTGATTCTGCTCCACGAGAGCATAATCGTAGACAACATGCATCCATTGTCTGCGCTTGCATCTTGCAGAATGGCTCGCCTTTGCCGTTCTACTAATAGAAGCCAGGCCATTTATCCTTCTCGAGGAATTACGTGATTTCCAATGTTCCAAGCACGACTTACCTCCGGTAATATGTAGGTCATTGAGTGAATAATTTTGGAAGTAATTATTTAAATATAATTATTAAACACTCTATATATTATACATATACATGACAATATACAATACTACACATGTGTTACGTGGTGACACCCACAGTTTCAGCCAATATTAAAGTAAAATATTGTAGGAAACTTACCATACACTGAAATGTACAAGTAATCTACAGCTTAGACTGCGCCTCTTTGACCACTTATAGGCAAGCAGCTATATCGTTAAGGTTATACATTGTTCTTCAATAGTAGTAGCCAACTGCGCATTCCGAATGCTAATGTACAAGTATTTTCAACAAAAGTATATAATGAATAAAAGAAGAGGGGAACCTCACAGATTAAATTGCTCATGAAGGACAAGTATATATAACTCATATGAATAAAATTAATTTAATCGTCGTATCAAACGACACTCAAGTAATTATACTATTCTAGTAAACATTTGACATTACCTTGCTTAGGAAATATATTTTGAACATACCCTGAAATCGTATGCATGCATCCATTTTGGGGGTGATGCAATGATTCCCTATCTAATGCTCTTGTTCAACATGTCAATTAACAACTGTGCCTTGCCGGAAGACTGGAAAACAGCTATTATAGTTCCGATTTATAAAGGGGGTAATAAAACAGAAATAAATAATTATCGGCCAGTTAGTCTAACTTCAGTAGTATGTAAATTAATGGAGCATTTAATTGCAGAATATATACGAGAGGAGTTAGAAAATAAAAAGTGGTTTAATGAAGCGCAACATGGATTTAGACCTGGGTATTCGTGCGAAAGTCAAATTACTTCATTATTTCAAGATTTGGCAGATGAGGTAGATGCAGGGGGAAGAACTGATGCAGTGGTAATTGACTTTTCTAAAGCTTTGAATGTAGTGCCACATAGTTTACTTATTTGTAAGCTAGCTAATACAGGAATTGACAAACGCGTAGTATTATGGGTTAAACATTTTTTGAAAGGGAGAACGCAAAAAGTTAAAGTAGGTGAAGAGCTGTCCGATAGTGGAACTGTAAGTTCGGGTGTGCCGCAAGGCTCAGTACTAGGACCTTTACTGTTTCTCATTTTTGTTAATGACATTTCTGTTAATATTAACTGCCAGATAAGGTTGTTTGCAGACGATTGTATCATTTATAATAAAATTCGGAATACAGTGCATGAAACCGCTCTTCAGGATGATTTAAATGAAATCTGTAATTGGGCTGCGGCTAACAAAATGTCAATTAATGCAAAGAAAAGTAAGTCCATTGTTTTTAGTAGAACTAAGGGCGAAGTTATTGTTAACTATCACATAGGTGGGGTGCAAATTCCACAGGTGGACAGCTGCAAAGACTTGGGAGTGTACCTGGCAAGTAATGCTGGATGGGACGAACAAGTAAATTCCACATCTAGGAATGCGTTGAAGGCATTACATTTCGTAATGAGAATATTGAAAAAGTGGAGCGCTAGGTCCAGGGAAATTGCCTACAAGGCCTTAGTGCGGCTGGTTTTGGAATATGGAGTAGCATGCTGGGACCCGTATAGAGCTAACCAAATCGATCCATTAGAAAAAATACAGAAGAGGGCAATAAAATTCATAAAAAGAGGCTAGTATTTTGGGCCTATAAAAGGAGATGAGACTAAATGGGAGGAATTAAGAATTAGGCGTAAAAACATAGGTTGGTAGCATTATTCAAAGCTAATGCTGGTGTAAAGGCATGGGTGGACGTTAGTGTAAGGTTAGATAATCCGGATTATTATGGACGAAACGATCATAGGTATAAAATTAAGGGTAGAAGATACAGAACCGACGTAGGAATATTTTCTTTTGTTAATAGAATCATTGAACAATGGAATGAATTGCCTGTAGCAGTCTTTCAGGGCTGTCCCCTGTCGCTGAAGAAATTTAGAAAAAATCTAGATGGTTTATAGTTTAACTTTTGAATTATAATGGTATATAATATGTAAATACAGAAGTAATTAGATATGTTTTAAGTGACTAAAGTAAAATAATATCATGTTTGTATTGTTTACTGTTTTATTGTTGTAAATCTAGTATTTGTAATTTGATCTGTATTCTTAACTCTGCCACCGGCTAGTACCCAATTGCAGTCAATAAATACATACATACACATTACGGAGGTACGGTTTTATCTTAATATCTTTGAACCGAGACTCTGAAAAACTTATTTCTGGTCAAATCTGGGCATCGAACGTTTTCGTGAGTGCAATACTTTCTTCATTTACTATGAGTGAATAATAGAGAAACATAATATTGGGCGCTTTTAGCGTTTTTATCGTACTATGTGTGAACTGTAAAACACCCTGTATATGGGATTGAGTGTTTTTCTAATGGGCAGAGAAAGCAACGTGAAATTGCATCACTTGCTGTTTTTTTTTTCACAATTGCCACAATTTAAGAAAATGATACATCAATGTTATTTAAAAGCTCTTCACCATCTGAATAACTTTTGCAGCATGTGAGTGATTAACACGAAACTTGGTGCACAAAGATAATCATGTGAAGGGAACCCAAGAAATATATTAACCATTCGTTGTAGCTTTCGGTTTAACCTGAAGTGGCTGCATCTTTCAAATAAACTTACATACATAAATGTAAACAAAGGAGAATATAACTGCAGAAAAGTGGGAATCATTTAATCTTATAAGAACTTTTTATTGCTTTATTTAACAGCAATGAGCTGCACATAATTATCGTTGTCGATACTCGTTGAAAAGCTATTGAAACGTTTTGTCCTAAAGTGTAAAAGTAGTGTTCTATTTAAAATAAAGTTCCAATCAATTCTTATTAAACTGGAAGTTGAAAACAATCGTTAATGTATACATTTTTTCGTGTTCCCTGCAAACGACTATCTCGACACCGGGTTTCGTGTTAATCAGCCCCATGATAGGGCGCCGGGGTAGCGCGGTGGTTTCGTTCGCGGCTCCCGTTCTAAGGGTCCCGAGTTCGATTCCCGGCTCTGGGGTTGGCGATTTTAAGTCGGCCCTATCCACGCCTTCACCTCTGTCTAGCACACGTGAAGTATCCCCTATGCCCAACGTGGTTCGGAGTCCACGGTAAAAACTGTAGGTCCTCTCACCTTACCGCCATCTTCACTATCACCCTACCATCGGAGGTAATGGACACCGCCCTCTGGGTGCCTCCACCTGAGAAATGGGTCCGGTCATCACTTGGTGGGGCGAGGTTACCCCGAAGGCCAAGGTTGCCATGTGGGGAGTGTTAGTTACTAACTAACTCAGCCCCATGATATAAAGGTTATTTAGGTATTGCGGGACTTTGCCAGGGTAGGAACTGAAGCAAACGCTATAGTTAATGGACCACAAATACTCCACTCTATACACGCACAGCACTTTGAAAGAGCTAGAATCCATTAGCATCAATTAAAAGCAGCATTTTTCAAAGCCACATTCGTTCACCAGGTGCTAATTTTGTTTTAATCTGTGTCGTTTTAGAAAATACATGTACATATTGTTGTGAACGAGAATAGGCCGAGGTTGTGTAATTAACTGAGGGTACGTGGCTTAATTTTTACTTTGTTGGATAACAACGAAGAGATAACGGTGTAATATTGCAATATAAAGCTGAGGTGCGTAGAAAGAGAGGGGCAACCCATTGTGGAGATACAAACTTGTGTTATCATATTGCTCCTTTTTTTCAGCAGCATTGAAGCAAGTTTTAATCAGCAGGAGAGGTGTAGGTGTGCAACAGCTTCGCGCTCTAGATGCTGTTTCAGAAATGTTGCTTGCGCCATCTGTTTGTAATAATTGGACATTCTTTGTGAAATAAATAAGTAACCTCTGGTACCCTTTCTTACTTTTTTTAAAAGTAGGCAGGCCGATACGCCACATGAACAAAAGGGAATATATTTGCGTTCTCTACCGCTTAATTGCCACTGCATGCTATAATAATATCTCTAGATATTGAGGATTCCTTGCAAATGCACATTTTGTGGTCATCTGAATTAAACTTTTATCACATATGCTGCATTTGATGCTATTTTTCTCTTAATCTTGACAAACGTACATCTCCATTTCAGTATGCAGAAAGTCAGTGCGAAGGAAACGGTATGTCAGAATTTGGAGATTAGCAGATTATGCTCATACTGCATAATTCCTGGAGCGTAGCGTGAAGTTAATAGAAATCAAATATCGACGCATTTTTACTTGGTAATGAAAGCAAAAGGTAACTCAAATGACTTATAGTCGTGTATCTGAAAACATGTACATGCTTAGTGTAAGTTATTTATTTTGTCTTATTCAGCGCCAAGAGATGATGTTGCAATAGGTGTTGGTATAAGTGGAGACAGATTATTTTGTTAATGTAGAAAAGTAAAGTGGTAACAAGTGTGGCAAGTCGGGGTGTCGGGTGAGTATTGCCGCGCAGTTTAGCTCAATTATTTGGCAGGGGTTGACTCCTAGGTTTGTCAGCATTGCTAACAAAATTTGAAGAATATCGATGTCCTCGGCTGCTCTCGGAGTTCTCCTAATATTCATGAATATAGGACTTTTGGCAAGGATCTCTTGATACAGGGAGTTCTGGGTGGATCAATTAGGGTACTTTGAAAGAAACACAGGTTAATTCTCTTCTGACGATCGATTGTATTTCAATTACTCTCGAAATACATGTTAATTAGGCGAACTCTGAATGGTAGGTTTCACGTTTGCGTGGTAGAACTCCCGTGTATATAACACGAGTCTCCGGATTAACACCCCGCTACTAACTAGCTTTAAATCGAACGCGATTTCTTTAGCTTCCTCGTCCGTTCCTTAAAGAACGCGATATCTGACTTCGTGCTGCCGCATGACGATCTAGCCCGACCCCCAGCTAGCGACTGAACTTTAGACATCTATTTGTTCCCGGCTAGGCCATATGACACTTCAGCTCATTATTTTTAATTATTTGGCGGTATAAAACATATGAAGTCCCAGTTACGAGAATCTCACTTTAGACCACCTAAGATGTCCCCTTCCTGTCAAACTATGTTTAAAACTAAACGCGGGGTGCGAGCCTAAGATTTATTGTTGCGGTCAGCTGTCCTAGGGGAGAGAAAATTCCCAGCACCGTTCAGAGCTCGTAAAAAACTTGACATTCCACAAAAATATTTGTTTCAGTACATGTATATATACCTTTAACATTCAATTAATCTACTATATATTCCTTAAGAGTCAATTAATCAGCTCGAGGAAGAGAGTACAGTTTCACAAGTGAGTGAACCAAACTCTTAGTAGTTTAAATTTAAGTCGAACACGTACGCATTAGTTTATCAGCAAAGGTCAGGTTTAAGTAAATGGCAAAAGGGGAGGAGTATGGAAACTTTTCTCCTGAGTGGCTGGAATGCATGCTCCACCTGTTCGTGCGTAGCACCTCCGGATAAGGCCGTCTCGTATTATGATGCCAAAAGTCTGGCATTCAGGTATTAGCCAATAAGGACAGATTCAGGATCAGGAACGGGGAAAAGAAAGGAATACGTATACATAAAGTGATGTGTCAAACCATGCAAGGAGCGTGGCAGAAGTGGTTTAGCAATTCCTGACCAACTACTTCACTGTATATCGCCACTCGGGTGCACTTACATACTATCTGAACTAATGAGTTTGGTACAAACGAGAAACAGTTACATGCATGTACGAACTTTAATACTTGTAGTGAAAAAGTACTAGGCTTCTTTACTACCGTGATATTTAGAAGGCACAGATTTCATTTTCGAGACTCTTACTGCAACGGATTTAATTTTAACGAATTTGGTAAAAGCAGCTTCTGCGATCCCTTGTTCCTATCATCAAAATTCTAATTTTGGTGACGATGTTGTACTTCACAATGTTCTGCACCTTCCTTTTCCGTGCTCAATATTACAATGTGTTACAGGGAAGCATGTTTCATATTTACGCTGACCATCATACATATTTGGTTAAGAACAATATCAAGTTAGTCCTTAAATAGATAAGTTAATAAAAACGTGCAGTCTCGAAGACAGTCAAATCTGGTTTTCATATTTAGAGAGTGAGACTTCCTAAATCGCGTGAATTAGTGGCACTCACTAACCATAAGTATACTTGTGCTGAATCAATTGTATATATATACATATATTTTTCTTATTTAACCGATTTTTCATTATTTCCGTTTATTTTCTTATGTTTTCCTAGACTCCTAAATATTCACTATACACATAAACACCCATACCCAAGGCGGGACTCAAATCCGCGACCCTCTACGCGGCGGAACGCTAGAGACATACGCTTTAGCGACCATGGCTACGAGGGCCGGCTTTCTTAACCTCTTTCGCGCCATGTTTAGATTTTCTAAGGTTGCAACTGAGATAACTGGGACTGAAGAGGCATAACGATCTTGAAAACTAATTTCTAAAGATTTTTTCCCTCTGTTGTATACTGCTTAGTCTAAAGGCCATTTTAAAATTATACTTCATTACATCTAAGAAGTTCACAGTAATAAAGTGAAACCACCACCTATCACGTAATTTGCTACAAGGAGAAGATATTTTAGTGTCTCCGAATGAGTTCCTATGCTACCTCCAGGCTTAAATTTGGCCTTTCACTGCAGCGCTGTAGAGTTAGAAAAGTTCTGGGCTCATATTTATTAAATAAACCACAACAACTATTTAAAGAACATGCTAAAGAAAAGTTATGAAATATAATGCTGTGAATAAAAAAGCTTACTAAAGCGAGTAACTTACCTGTAGTAAGTTTTTTAAAAGAACCTACACACTTAAAAGCGAATAGCACTAGTAACAATATCATCCATTTCCCCTAAAACGCTAAATGGTCTCTCCCTCTCCTTTGCAGGGGTTGTTACTGTTTCTGTTTGTTTAATTTTCGTTCCCAAATATGAAACAATTTTCACAGATGTACACTAGTTTCAAACGTCAGTTCAGTTAAGTTGTTCACAGCCAGGGTGTCATAATGTTGAAAGAAAAGTTTCAAAGGCTCTTATTTTAGAGACTCTTATATTTCGAGGTCCCGAGTTCGAATCTAGGTTAGGGTGAGTAATCTGGATAAGGTTTTTTCCCGGGGTTTTCCCTTATCCTAAAAGACGAATGTCAGGTAGCTGTAAACTCCATGGACCCCGGACTCATTTGAGCAGCATTTCACCCATTTCATTCATCGTCCGATATGACTTAAAGCTGGAGGACGTAAACTACAATATATATATATATATATATATATATATATATATATATATATATATACATACATACATACATACATACATACATACATACACTACTCAGAGGAACAGAGCACCTCGCCATGCTTACTTCACACGCAAACACACAATGCTGAATGAACGAAAGGAAGAGCATAGCTTGAATGCTATAAACAACGCATTCAGAGAAGTACCAAGCACCATGTGAGAGTAAATGGAAGAAAACGGTTTAAGTTTATGTTTAAATGCTTTGGAAGTTCAATTACGGTATTTTATTTACCCCGTTCTTTAGTTGAATATATCAAACAAGCTATAATATACCATATTTAATACGAACTGTTTGCACTCTCTCTTCTGATCCGTTGGCTCTAAAAACTGTGCTACGGCGTAATGTTGACATCCGTGCGTACTTTAAACTGAATAGAGTATAGTATATGGAAGCTGGGTAGCAACAAGCTCTACTCAAGCAGTAAATGGTGCGGTCCAAAGACAGAAGCTTTAGTTTCCTAGGCCGGAATAGAAACTTGCACTGCATGCTTAGGCCACAAGATATAATAATTACATATATTTGGAAGTTTTAAATACTTTTTAGACACCCTTATATTGAATGAGATATTATTAGTGAAAAATTCTCCTTCGTAACTAATTTTTGGTCGAAATTGGAAAGACGAGACGCATATTTTTATTTTCAATCTGCTATCACTGTAGAACAGAAACAGACAACTCGATATTTATCAATCCGACAATTGTTATTTGTAACTTTACATAACGATAAGTATATTTATTGTTATTGCTGAACAATCTGTCCGTCCTGTTATATGTCTAACACCGTTAAAGAGTGTTGGCCGTTGTGCATAGCCTCAAAGCTCTCAGAATTTAGAAACCTTGCGAAATGGGTTCCATAATTCCATTTATTCTGAAGTAATCATATAATGCACTAATTTCACTGGTACAACACACGTTTTCACATTCCTATGAAAGCCACGCTGGTGAAAGAAATTAAACCTGCCATCGTGCACGAACTGTAACATAGTTTGCTTTCCGAGAATTGTGGTCCTGCTAATTCACGGTCTCCCCCGCTTTCGCACATCCATGCCTTTTGTTGTTAAAAGCTTTTAATATCTTTACGACATGTTATTTGCTTTACATACAACAATATCCAAATACACTTATTTCCCCAGTGTACATTTTTGTACTTTTGAAATAGAAATTAGCGTTTATTTCCAAACTTGGATGATAACAAGAACACCTTAAATATTCAGTCGATAACACACAGAATATACATATCTATAGGAAGTGGCCTTAAGATATTTGCAGTTTGTGAGGTGTCTGGAGGTTATACCTAAATCGATTAAGGGCCACTAGGAAACAGTTTCTGAACTCTTTTAAATTTCAGAGTTATTCACTTAAAATAGGTGTACCTCATGTATGCAAATAAATTGCTGTGAAATGCCAATAACTCTACCTCAAAGGAATTTTCGGGTAATACACTTGTTTTTAATTAGCAAAGAGGATACCGAATTGCTTAAGCAGTTTGGTGAATAAACCTTAATTATGATACCGAAAATAAAGTTTGCCATAAGTAAAGAATCATGATGGATGTGAAAGGAATGTTGGTTCTTTATTACAAAACGGGCAAGGCTAGTTGAGTTGGGGGGAAAGTTGTTATAACAAAAGCAATGTAAGAAACAGTGTCCTTAGCAGTTTTCTAAAGGGGTTCACTTGACTCGTATGAATAGGGTATTCTTTGGATCATTCAGAATGACATGACAAAACAGCCACAAAGAGATTTTTGGTTGAATGAAGGGGGCTTTCAGAAGGTGAAAGTTACATAGACACCCACACGAGCAGCTGTGGTCATTCAAACAGTCTTCGGCGTCAGGCCGATGAGAGCAGTCTGAGGCGTGAAGCCTATTAGGGCAGTCCTCATGTTCTGTCTTGGATACTTGTCGGTTCGTATATACGTGAGGAACGAATAAAGTTTATCGAGTAATAAACATTCTGCCGTCGGTAACTCTAAAAAGAGATTGGTAACCCTCGGTCGGCAACTCCAATTTCGGTGTTCTAAAAACAGAAGCAGTAAATAAATAAGTTGGAAACGGGCATTCCAGTGTCATTAACATCTCCTTCTCACACACATCCACGCATACCCTGTGAGAAACTTCATTGTTTTACCCTGAGCTAAACAAAAGTGCTTCAAACTGTATTGTCAAGTGGAACATTGTTCGCCACATATATTGTTGTATCAAATTGGCGTCACAACGTGGAATTGTGTGCTACCCATAAATATTTTTGTATCAAATTGGCGCCTCAACGTAGAACTCTTTGTTCGCCAACTTCTTTGTTCGCCATTAAATTATAGTACCAATTATCAGAATGATGATTCTGATTCTGTGGTGCAGTAAAAATGTCATGAGCTTGATTAGAAACGCATATCATCTATAGAAAAATAAATGTTAAGCTTCCTTAATTTTCATAAAAGGATGGAACATAAGCAAATATGCATATAGTCAGAGTAAAACTAAAATATAAGTAATGTATTAAACGTCACGAGGCCGAAGCCGAACTGAATGTTACTGTGCAAAATACCTTTCGAAACTGTAATTCGAGAGGTTTCCAGTTCCACAAGCATCCAACCAACATGGCTGTTAAACAGAATATGTTTAAGAACACTGTGGCCGAGTTTTGGGTGAATTATCAGCAAACGTTTAATTTTTATGTTTTTTTTTATTTTATTCAATGATCGATCAGCAGTACATGCTTTACCGATCCTTGTTGGCTAATTGAATCTCTATGAACTATATAATAACATGTAAGGAAAACCAAGTTGGCTCCTATTATCTTCTTAACACTGTGAAACAAGAGAAAAATAAGTTAATTAAAACAAACAAGTAATCAAAGAGATAAGAACAACAGTCATTGTGAACAATATTCATAGTTTTTTCAATCAGAATCACTAAGGAGGAGATCCTGTAGGAGTCGTCTCTTCAGGCGCGTGGGCTGGCGGGTTCGTACGCCGATGTCGTACATCACAGCTCCTGGAACATCTGGCAGGTTTGAGAAGAAGCGAGAGGCGATCTGACGTGTGTACTGGTGAAGAGGAAGGAGACCAAGTTCTTTATGCAGTTGTTGATTTCTTACGTACCAAGGGGCATCCGTGGCGATGCGCATAAGTCGATTATGTTTTTGTGCCGCGTCCCTCCCCCGCCTGCAGTCAACAGACTACAGGAACGCAGTAATTCCTCGACTCCCGCTAAAGTTCTCGTCAGGCGGCGCGCTGTTGCCTGTGTAAGAGTATGTAGAAAAAAAACGATTCCAAATACTAAGTAGTGCAATAAATATAACGTAAAACAGTAAAGATTAACAAGCAACTATGCTGGAATTTTATAAAGTGATACCTATTCCAGCACTGAGTATGAATGGGAGAATTTGTTGCGACCGCCTTACAACAAAAAATACATAGGTTACCGAGATAAGACTTTTCATTTATACGTATGTGACGGATTATAGACTATTGCATAAAAAGTAACTATACATTAGAGAAGGGTTGGGGATCCACTGTCTAAAATAAACATAAACTGATTAATTTGGAAAATACTAGGTACATATAAACAGAATAGATGAATATCAAGCACCATAAAAACAAAGAGTTATAAACTGAAAGGTAGATACTTCGGGGTTCCAATGAGGTGGGGAGATCAGTTTTCATGAAGACGGAACAAGCAACGTGGCTTATGCTGTGATTGACAAATGCCCCCTCCCCTTCCGAAGTTCCACCCAGTTTTCTTCTTTCTATGATTTTGTGAGACATCACAGCGATCCTCTTGGAGTACTTGATAGCTAGCTAAAGTTTTAAATTAATGAGCAGCGTGTAACAGTTGCTTTCTGTTGTTGAAGTTGTTTTGCAATAAGATCTTGAAGATAGAGTTGCAGGCTTCAACATAGCACATTCTTTTATTTTTATAGCGAAGTCCTTGATAATGCTTTTGGTAAATCCTTCCATCCCTGCAAGCATTCGGTAAACCCTATAACGTGATACCAGAAAAGTAGAAAACCCGCGAATCTCAAGTTACACGGTGAATTAATAAAGGAAAGTTAAAGTTCGAAGTAGTCAGTGTTAGATAAAAACTTTTAAATTACTGCTTTCTTCGTCTACAGCAGAGATTAAAAGACAGGCAGTGCTATAAAATATACTGATGTTTCACTACTCTCCTTAAATAGGGGCACATTTTGTACTTTATATTTCTGTGAACTAATTTACCGAAATAATTTCATTTCCACTATTTTCACCCTGGTTTTATATACCTCACTTTCGTTTTCGTAGTAAGAATAAAGTTTTCTTTGCTATCTAGTTGTTCATGTTTTTCTCTTCGCTTTGGAAAGTGTTTTGTACCGTTCCTTCTTAATTCCTCGCTACTGTAGCGGAAAAGGATTTACCGAAGAATCCGGCAAACTAGACAAATAGGTTGTTGTATACCTATCCAAACTGACTGTCCATGCAAAAGTATTTAGTAAGTGAGTCTATATTGAGAAAAAAATTATGTAGAGATTGACGTATCTGGCAGTACAGACCATTACTGTGCTTTACCTCTTGTTCAGCTTAATGTATTCGAGTCTTATGACCGTAAACTCTATAACCCACATTAGGAAGCGGGGTCCAAATCCCGTGGGCCGAACAATCTATCTCATCCCTCAGTCGCTGAGGGAATTGTCGGTTTCGAAGTATAACACCACGACACGGAAGTTCCACTTTAAAAAGTAAACCAATAACAAATATGGTAAACAAGTGACATTACTTAGTCTTCCAAATGCCATACTTATAAACATTTATGCTCATCATCTCTTCATATTAATCCTGACAAAGTTTCGTATAAATTATCTCCTTGCTAATGTCATAGTACGTGCAAGGAAAATGTAGGAATACAGTAGACCTTAAGCAATAGTCACGTCTTTTAAGAGATTTATTTTATTTATTGGAATCGCACACATGCCGTGCAAATAATTACATTCACATCACTTTCAAATCCACATTACTTGTCTTTGCTGTAAGCTACGATGGAGTTCTGTCTATTCCTGCATTTGATATGTCACAAAATTCCACGCACAATTCATTTATTCATTCATTTAGCTCGTGAAATAGTTTTAAGAGCATTATGTGTTGTCTTTGAAAGTATAATCTCTTTGAATGTACAAGAGATAAGGAATGAGTGACTGCGTACTTGAGAAATGTGGAAGCATTTACAAATTCAAAAAATAACAATGTTTCTGAAACGGATCATTCCATGAAATGAATTTTAAATGACCTGTTTTTTAAATGAGATCTACACTTTTTGTGTAATAATGGATAAGCTTCGGGTTTACCAGTTATGGAAGTTGCTCGGAATAATGGATACGAGGACATTCTAATAAAGTTCAAGATATAAAGTTATTTTATGACTATCTTAAATATTTGGTATTTTAATCAAAAACGGTAGAGCCAATTTTGAGAAAATAGAGATTTTTGAAAGGTTATGCATGTTAAGCGATTTGTTTGAGTTATTCTGTTAATACACATACCTACTTGCTTACATACATACGAGGGCTATCCAGAAAGTAGATTACGTTTTGGAACAAAAAGTAAACAAAGTATAGGAAACAAATTTTATTATATACAGATGAAAGCCACACTCAAATACTACTTTTCGACATAGTCACCATTCAAATTAAGGCATTTATCGTAGCGATGTACGAGCTTGGAAATTCCTGCGTCGAAAAATTCGGCCGCCTGCGCCTTCAACCACTTCGTTACCTCTTCTTGCAGCTGTGCGTCGTCATCAAAACGCTGCATAGCCAGCCACTTCTTCATTGCTGGGAATAGGTGGAAGTCGCTCGGTGCCAGGTCGGGACTGTACGGCGGATGAGGAAACAACTCCCACTTAAAAGATTCAAGAACTTCACGAGTGACATTTGCCGTGTGGGGCCGGGCGTTGTCGTGAATCAACAAGATCTTAGAGCTCAACATTCCTCTGCGCTTGTTTTGAATGGCTCTTCTGAGTATTTGGAGAGTTTGGCAATACCTTTGAGAGTTTATTGTAGTGCCTCTTTCCAGGAAGTCCACCAAAATCACACCTTTTCTGTCCCAAAAAACAGTCGCCATCATCTTGCTTGCCGACATTGTTTGCATGCATTTCTTGGGCTTTTGGGGAGAACTTGTGTGCCCCCACTGCATTGATTGCAATTTCGTTTCACAGTTCACGTGTTTCGCCCATGTTTCGTCACCAGTAACGATGCGATCGAGTAAAGAGTCACCATCCTTATGGTAAACGTCCAAAAAGTTCAACGCTGCAGCCATTCGCTGATTTTTGTGGTCCTCTGTCAAGATTTTTGGAATCCATCTTGCACAAAACTTGTGGTAACCAAGCTTTTCGCTGATGATTTCGTGCAACAAACTTCGCGAAATTTGTGGAAAACTCAAAGAAAGTTCCGTTATTGTGAACCTTCGATTTTCACGGACTTTAGCATCGACTTTTTCGGCAAGTTCGGCAGTCACTATGCTGGGTCTCCCACTTCGATCTTCGTCGTGAACATTGGTTCGGCCATTTTTAAATCTGATGACCCACTGACGCACTCCACCTTCAGTGATAATGTTGTCCCCATACACTTCACAAAGCTGCCGATAGATTTCTATCGGTTTACAGTTTTTTGCAGTCAGAAACCTTATTACTGCACGCACCTCGCAGCTCGCGGGATTTTCAATTAACGCAGACATTTCAAACCGTCACAGTATCTGAACGGAGCACAGCACGAACCTCTCACTAGCACGGCTAGATGCCGACTGAGCTGCGCAACGCTCTGACCCCAAGATGGCCGCGCTAGCACCGCCCCTAGCGGAAACAGACGAAAACGTAATCTACTTTCTGGATATCCCTCGTACATACACTGAAATCGAAATTTGTGATAGAATTCAATGCTTCACTTACTGAAAGTAAATAGTACCGAAAGTTAAAAGAACCTGATGTGATTCTCATTACTTCCTCTTCCTAACATAGTAATTGGTAAGTCAATGTTTTAATGATTTCACATAACTTATTAAAATTATCTGTCTCTTATACTTCAGAGAACATTTTACCGAAAATATTGCTTCCGGTTTATAACTGTAGTAATTAAAGAGGAAACGTTTTATGTATCCACAGTTGAAAAAAGACGAAGCAAAGAGAGGATATTCCTAAAGGAATGGAAACGCTCCTTGCTGTTTAGTGGACACTGTGGCTGACACTTGTCAGGGTACACTCCATGCTTGCAATACATCACTGGCCGCTTGTTATTGTCATCGTAAACTCGACACGTCAGCTCCAACATGCTCCCCTTCCCATGTCCCACTCTTATTTTTCTTCGCGATGAAATTACTTGTTTGAAACTCTGTCTCACACAATTTCTGTTCGTAAGAGTTTAAAGTTGATCTCTCAGTAATCATAACAGGTCCCTGGCCCAATTTGCAGCGAACAAAATTAAATACCTGTGTCTTCAACTGCAAACATCGACGGTATGAAATGGTAAAATAATTCTGTGTTAGAATTAATTGACTCTATGAAGAAACAGGAGAGAAAAGAGCCATTTTCGTACTGCTACGGTTGCGTTGCTGCCTGTGACGCGAAAGGAAACGGTTTTGTTTACCAGTACCGGTATGACATTTTTCTGAGGGGGAAGCTCCGGTGCAGCTTCCACTTAGTCTCGCGAGATCTCCTAGTAACAACTGAAATCTATATTGCGAAGAGAATGCGGAACGTGGCCGGGAAGGCGCTGAATTTACTATAACCCAACCCAAAACTGAAGCCTGTTCTTTATGTTCCATGTAGAGATAGGTAGGGATCTAGCGGTCATGAGGTACGCCTTGGTCCATCAGAGGTTTAGACTGAAATTTATAGGTAAGCAGTATATTGGTAGTGTTTTAGTGCCTACTGAAGGTGGAAGTTCAGAAGAATGGAGTATTGTGCGATAAATGAAAAAGCTTCATCAAACTCTGGCGACCACTAGGAATAAGCTTTTTGCAAATTGGTTGTCATTTTCAAATGACGGTGTATTGTTTTATAAATAACGTCGTTTTCTGGAAAATTAAAATTGAGTTTCTATTTATGGCACTTAAATGCTTTAGTTCTTAGCGTACCATTCAGTTTTGGACGTGAGCAGCCATTAATTTGTTTGAGAAGCCCCCTTTTCAGGTCTAAGGTTCTTAATGTGTCACAAATTTACGTTATGGAACTGCCGACTTCACTTCCGAAGGAATCCATGCTAGGGATTTTTACGACCGAACAAACCCATTATCCTATGCCAGATTTGAACTTCAGACTGTGGGAATCAGGCTATCATGTGAATCCTAGTCACGGATGAAGACAGTCTCTTATGAAAAGAATATGGAATTTCCGCACTAGAATGAAATGGAACGTGTATGATTAAGCATTTTTTGCAAACGTTTACCTCAGTTAACAACAAAGAGTTATAATGAGTAATAATGGTTTGAAGTAACTACACAAAATTAAATAGGAGATAGAAAAAATTCTCTGAATGTAACACCCTCTCAATTAATCTGTTTACATGAAGTTTAGTTAAAGTACTCTTCAGAGAAAATGCAACAGGCAATCTAAATTCCGTAGCTTTGTTCCGAGATGGAAATATGGGAAAGAACTATACTTATTACTTGTAATTTTAAAGCAGTTTCCCTTCATTGATGTGGAGTGTGTCATGATTTCACATTCTTATTGTATTATCCTAAGGTTTACATACATTGCACACGTTAGCTTCAATATGACTGCAGCAGCCCTTTATTATTTGGCCAGCTTTGAAAAATTCAAACAGAACGCACAGCAATAGATTTAAACACGTAAGGTATACACTGTAGTAGCATTTTATTATTTTACAAATGTGCAAACTTAATTTTATGCGGTACTAGCGGCGCAATGCTCCACCCTAGGCGTTTGACTCGACAATGATATGGCAGATCCATGAATACTTTAAATTGTAAAATGAAATCCTTTATCATGAGAAAATGTCATTTGGGTTCTACATATTGAAAATCGTTTATTAGCCAAATCGATCCTCAAAGGTATCCTCTCCTTATATGTGAATTCTTAATCTTCTTAATCTCCTGATGAAGGAATAAAGCCGAAATAATATATTTCTTTGTACTGCTATTGTTACTAATGTTAATCTGTTACTCTCCTACTAATGCTACTGCCACCTCTGCGTTTTGAACATATTGTCAGATAAACGGCTAAATGCTCTAGGATAATTACGACTGCAAATAAATAGCTTGAAAAGGAAATTACAAACAAGCTTTATGGACATTGAAATATCTATGGAATTCATGAGAGGGTTAATAACACCTTTAAAATCAAATATGAAGGAATGGATTTTGGTGTATTAAATGAAAACATAATTTTATATTGCTCTTCAGTGATCCAGGCGATCGGAGATTTTAAATGTGGACTTGTATAGTTGATCTAAAGGGATGGCATAGAGCAAAGCAGCCCTCCATCCATTTCAAAATCATGGCGGAGAATATCAAGTAGGCATTAATTAAAATACATCATAAAACCTATCTGAGAGCTTCGGTAACTTCTGAATAACAAAATTAATTAATTTATATTTCATATCTTCTATAGCTTGTGCATGGTTGATTATACCAAAAGACAATTTAATTTTTAAATAAAGTGGTATTCTGCATTCGAAACTACGAACAGGTTTCTCTCAAATTCTGTGATTAAAACGGTTTGCAGTAGATTCTTACACAACCTTTTAAAGTAGCAATCCAATCACTATGAAGTTTCATTTCTGTTTTCAGGATATTCCTTTGATCTTTAAATGAAACGTTGATAATTGTTTTTGTTACTGTAAATGAGTTGTATAGTTCCATTTCTTTCATCAATTCTTTCATCTGCACAAACCAATCACGTACATTAAAATTTGTTACTGTTTATTACTTCCTTTCAATTAGAAAAGGTAGAGAAAATGCCATATTTCAATTAAAATTGCTGTAATGTATGCATAGGGAGGGGATGAGACACGAAGCGACTAGTCGGATTGATATCAATCTGTGTATATGTGCAGCATGTTTCAATGATTCAGCAGGAGAGCTTAACTTTTGTGCAGATAATTACTTTTCTTTTTTTTTCTTTAAGACTGCTAAGATATATAATAAAATACATGTTTGTTACGTAGTTAATTAAATTACAAACTAAATAAAAATTGTATCGGATGCACGAAACCTCAGCACCTATAGCTGCTACAAACCTTCGAGTAATAAATGAAATTATATCTCTGTACTAACATGTACGAGAAGAAATATTTCAGGCTTCTTGAGTCTATGTCCATAAACACTCCCCATTTCTTTCGTGCATCTGCAGCGAAATGGAAGCGGAGCCCACAAATTTTCAATTTGGCTCAAACCTTTTGAACGGGAAGGCGGGTTCATCACAAATTTGAAACTTTCCTGCATGTGTGGACAGAATAATTATCTTGTGCAAATTTGAGAATTCCATTAGGATATCTCATCCCAACGGAGAAAATCAAGTATTCCTCATTGCGAGTATTACCATGTGTTGCACACTGCTCAATGAAACCTTCCGCAATAGGATAGGTGCCGTGATTCATCTGAAAAACCAGGTATTTTTACATCGTATCGAGAACTCTTTGGACACTAAACAATTACTTTTTCCGTAAAGTGTGAAATAAAATGTCCCCTAGTGAGTACATCATATCGTTTCAGTTGCTGCTCACATTTTCCTCTACAGACGCAGGGCGAAAGAATCTGTAGCCATCTGCCAGATGTTGCTTTTTAGCTACCGTATGTGGGAGAACTGTCATTTACAAATATGATGTTTGAGCTGATCCATGAAATTGTGTATATGCCTTCATACAGAACCAGTTTGTAAGGGGTTCCTATCTACTACTACAGTTAAAGTTGCAGTCATTTCGGGAGTAAGCACACGTGTTCTTTCTGAACCAGGATGACAGCGTTCAATCCCCTCCATGGATAAAGTCACCCACCCCTGTGCTATGGATATATGGACCACAATACTGTTTGCAGCTACACGAGCGGCTACATTGTCAACTGGAAGGTATGACTTCCTTATGCCTATGTCTTTGTGTGCGCTTTCTGCCATTGTGAAACGCGGTATGATTCGTTGCGTGCCTGGTGCGTTTGCGTGCAAATGTCTGCGTATCACGCGATGAGAGTATTGCAGCTAGGATGAATAAATCTCGAAACAAGTATTAGAATAACAATTCTATTATTAATTTCAGCTAAAGCCATGCATGAAATGCTCTATAGCGAAAATAAGTAGGTGTTGCGAGTTGAATAAACTTTGTACTTCTTACATGCAAGAATCAAATCCGGGGCCTTAACCGTACAGATACTCTGTGGTTTGCCACAACAGTAACAAGTGAAACATTTCACCTCGAATAACAAACGATCATTAAAAGCGATATGTGCAATTTTCATGCAAAAGTTCCCACATTACTGCTAGCGGCATTAGACGGTGACATGTTCTAGCTGTACTAAACAGTGCTTGAGTTGCGTGAACGATATAGCGCGGGTTACTTTGTAAACTGCATAGAGTGATACCAGGAAGAGAATTAGTTCTACGAATATGATCCAAATATTATGGACAAGTTCGCAACATGAGGAATAAGGAAATGAAATCGGAAATGAAATGCGTAGTGTTTAACGCCCGCTTTTACTACATACGGCACCGCAGGCGGTGACACTGATGATGCATGAGATGAAGATGGAGCACCGGTGGAATGAAATGGCGGGGGAAACCGGAGGTCCCGGAGAAAACCCGCCCCAACGCTGTGTTGTCCACCACAAATCTCACTTTGCGGTCGCCTGGGATCGAACCTGGGCCGCCTTGGTGAGAGCCAAGTGGTCTAACCATTGAGCCACGGCGTGGCCCGAAATGAAATCGGGGTTGAGGATATAGTTATAATAGGGATAATACTACTAAAATACATGATGTTACGTTGGATAGATACTTTGATTATGAAGGACAGGAGGAACCTTATCCTGAAGGTGACTGTTCAAGCAGTACACGACGTTCATGTTCAGGGCAACAAGTACAACAAAAGTGCGAACTCTCTCCACCCAAAGTGTCGAGTGTACTGAACGGCATTGACGACGGGTACTAGAGAACATTTATGAAGACTATTCCAATGGTGGATTAAATTCCTATAGCAATTAATGAAATGTTATAAGTGCATTTAGAGTTAAATCAAATTACACGTTAATTACAAATGTATTTAACAAACGTGCAAGAGCTCATTTGAAGGGAAAGAGACTGTCGGAATTACAAACTATAAAAGAACACCTACTACAGCAATTTTATAGTGCAAGGACGTATGAATCTATAGTTCACTAGAAGCATCTGTAAATTTGAGCACATGAGAGACCACTAAAATGGTTGAGATGGACAATGTCAAAGCTTCGATTTCATTATCGACCATCTTGAGTTTGAATATGGCATTCCAACCAGTCATATTACTACATTAGTGACCATAAGGACAGAACACGACAATAGTACGTCAGAAGGCACGACAGATTGTGGAGGAATTGAACATGATTATAACAGAGGAGGGTGTAGAGAAAGGTAATGTTTGGAACGGTGACAAGAGTCAATTCCAGAACGAAATGCCTTCAGCATCAACACTGTCCCACAGAGGAAAGGCAACTACAGCTAGTGTGTTGCAGTCTGTACATAACTCTACCCGCAGCAACATAATGGATGTGGCTTTATCATTGACAGGCAGATTAGCAGACAAGTTGTGCATCTGTTTTCAAGAGACAAAGCACTTTCGGAAAAATTAATTTAAAGAAACTTTAAGCAACCTGTCGACGAAATATTAATGCGGGTTAAAAGGTCAATAATGCCTAAACAACACATGAAACATGTTCTAACTTCAGTCCTCCGTGGACATGAATAAGTGAAAAGATATTATTGCTGCGTTTTTTCTGCTTGGGTTATACAGGTTCTAGATGCAGGTTCACCAAGCAAAAATGTTATGCTGAAAATAGTACCACTGAAAACTAACAAAAAATATGTTCAACTATTTGATATACACTTCTTTCCGCAATATAACCTCCATATGAAAAGAAGTACCCATTTTGTAAGACTGCAATGTGCCAACCCACAAACGTTGGCATACAGTACATGATGGTTATTTCATCACAAAAGTTCACTTCCAGATCTACAATCAGTTTGTATCGGCAATAAGCCTGTGTTGCAATATGCCTAACGAAAGGCAGGTTATGGCAACGACATACTCATCTCATCATTGCAAATATAATTTGTGTGGCTTATGCTAATAGGTTACCTGAATTAAAAATTATTTACATTGTGATAACATAACCTCACTGAGACACATTCTTCTCTTCGATTATTTTAAACACGTCATCGAAATGCCGCATCTGAAATTTGAGGACTAATATAAACACCATCAGTATTGAGTATATTGTTTTCCGCTGTATAAATACTTAACAAAGAGAGCTTTTGACATTGTGGAGTGAAAGTGTAATGATAAATTAACGTTATGGAACTACAAATAATTTTCCCCCTATGGTATTGATATACTGATACTTCGTTTCTCTCTATTGAACCTCACTTGAGGTAGGACACGACATCTTAAATAGAAGTGACACAATCCACTGATTCATTTGCATAATTCATTTTTGTTCTAATCATGGAAGGGAAAAGACATGAAGGTAACATATTCAATAATTGTACTGCATGCAAAAAATTAAAAGCTGCACGGTGGCGGTGGTGGCGGTGGCGGTGGTGGCGGTTGAAAACAGACCATGATATCCTCCATAACTATTATAGCAGCCTGGGCGCCTGCACTTTTACATTTTACACACTCATTCCGTAAAATTTGTTAACGTTTCAATCATCGTTTTCGAGTTCTATAGCTTCAATTTCTATGATAACATTGTAATGTTTGCTTGTATTATATTTTGCTTGTTATTGATGGATGCTGTAGTAAACTCCCGGTGATAATGTATTATTGTTTTTCCTCAGCCTAGCTAAAATCGGTGAGCAGTGTATCTATTTTGCGTCTTTAGGTTGCGGTCTTATTTTGATGATTATTTGCAACTGTTGATTAAAGATCACACTTCTTGTAGGGGTGTGAAGATCAAATTTTATTTTAAAACTATTAAAAGTTCGTTTAACGCATAGTTAAATACTACACCTACCGTGCTAGGGGTCCCGGATTCGATTCCCGGCGGTGGGGGTGGGGATTTTTCTCCGACCAAGATAATTCCCCATCTTCCCAGAGTCTGGAAATATGAATGAGAGTGTGAATGTGTGCGTGATGTAATGATTAAAAACAAAAGATAACGAGTGAACACCTTAGGTATGTTCCAAAGGAAAAATGCCGCCGATATGACCATAGCAGTTAAAGGCGGGGCAGTTAAATTGAACAAGCAAAAAAAAAAAAAAAAAAAAAAAAAAAAAATTACTACATTATTTACAAAATTTCTTGAACCGTAATGAAACTGTCAGCGTTTTCTTCTTTCTTATTGTGGAAGTCCCCAATCATCTGACTGGTAATGTAATTATTTTACGATCACCTATTGTAGGAGGATCTTCTTAGTTAGCGGCTCATTTCGCCTCTCTTTTGTTTTCTCATCTACCAATTTTCTTTCATTAGCATTTCATTAACTGTTTCAAATTAAAGTTTACAGATATGGAGAGTTGAAGTAAACAGTTGTATTAAATAATGTCCAGGATTCAGAACACAATGAAATTTATATTTTCTGTCAGACAAAAATGCTGTCGAACTAAAGATTTGGAAAATATTTTTTTCTTTGAATTATTTTAAAGCCTTAATTTTGGAATGCTTTAAGATACCAGATTGCCCTATTTTGTCTGTAGTGGTCATAGAAAGAGTAACCACTATCAGTCGGCATGGGCAAATTTGCAATTTGAACATTTGCCTATACGTTAATCCTTTACACTTCAATACAATCTGATTTTTAAAAGAAGACCCGCGAAGGTCATATATTTCTCCACGTGGGGTGCTGCAGTGTTTCCCAACAGCAGACAAGAGTAATGCAGATCCCCTTTCTATTTCCTCTCAACACTGGAAACATATACAAGGGTTTGAGCTATCTGAGAACGTGATTCACCAGTGTAACCAATCTGGCAACCTTTTTTACGTTTCCATAGCAACGGCCTTCCTCTCCTACGCTTGGCGTCTCTTCATTGATGTTCGCGTATCTTATTTTACAAATCAGACGGTAGATACAAGGGAATGTATAACAGAGACAGTCTACTAACAGGTAGCTTTATTAATGGTAAGAAAATGGAAAAGTGAGCTATTTTATCACTAATAATTTCACGTAACAAATGAAAGTAAAACGATATCCACGGATTGTGTAATGTGTTTTTGTGAATGTCATATTAAGGTTGTTACACAAATATCTACAGTGTGTCACTGAACGTACATACAGATTTATGATACAAGTTCAACAGGAAAAAAATGTAGATACAGTTTCTCTCGACTAACTTAAGAAATTTCATCTGGATCCATACACTTTATCCAGGAAATTGTCCATGTTTATCCACGTCCTTCAGCCCGCCAGTGTATCCCAAGTTGTCTCTGTCCTTCTAACAAAAGTTTAAATTTTTATCTTTTTTGGTGTAATAGTTCACGGATTTTCCCATTGTGCGCATTCCCCAAAATATACACGCCTTCTATAATGACCAGATTGTTCTGTTGAAATCGACGATCTTTTTATCCCCTCTAGCATCCCAGTCTAAACCGTGCCATTTCTGACCTCTTCAAACCATGTGTTTCTCGAACCTCTTTACCGTTCAGCTGCCCAAAGCTTAACGGACAGATTTTCTCGCTGGCATTGATAGGTTTAAGTAAATGATGAGTATAATAAGTGTGTGTGCGTGCACACAATTAAAAATTGTATGAATACCCAACTTAAAATAAGTCATATAAAAACAAGGCAAATCAGACAAATTTTTAAATTAATTCCTTTTGTGATATATCTTTGTAAAGAAAATTACCTTAAATTTGTGTAGAATATCGTGTTCGAAATACGGACATGGTATGTTGATAAAACAGGAGTGCTACGTATGACCAAAGTAGTCCTCGTTGTCTTAATTCCATATAAGCGGGAAATTAAGTCATCGATAAAACTTCAGCAGGAAAAATCCAAAACTGATTTGTAATGAAAGGCAACGTTGTTATTTGTAGTTCAACATGTTTAAAAACGTGAGACGCATTTGCCTTTATGCATCATCTGTAGCAACAAACTGTAGTGGGTGTATAAACAGATCACGCGGTTACTAAAGCTGATATATAATATGGAAAAGATTGTTTCATCTAAATAAGTTCCTTGGCAACAGTTTATTAATCACTTTCTACAAATACTTTCTTAATGGAATTCATCAGGACTAAGGCGTATCTTATAACGCCTTTTAGAGATTTTAGTCCGTTAAAACCCAGTGTTCATTGAATCTTCAATAGTATTGTGGGGATTAAAGCTAACTCTTCGTTATTAAAGCCTATATTTATTCCTCATAAAATTTCTGGAAATAAGATTACTGTAATCATAGTATATCTTGTGGCGTATGAAGTCCCCAAGTCACACTGGTCAATGAAGGACATCGTGTGGACAGCTGAAGCTTCACCGTTGGGAGAGTAATTGGTTTTAGCACACTAGCAACGGTTGGATGATCAACTCACCGGCCCAGAAATGCTTGACCTGCGATCAGTAATTAGCTGTTATACCCTTGGGAGTTATGCCTTGTAACCTGATTTTGTTGGACTATTCGTAGTTAATTCTGATTTCTTTCTTGGATCCTCTTGTACAAGGCATCCACGCCAACATCAGCTCCAAAATTATGTTCATACTGTCACCCAATTAGCGGTAGGCATGAGGCCCACGGCTGTGGGGAAACCAAAGGCCGCCAAGCCACGCCTCCCATTAGTCTCTGTCACTAACTGAGGGGTGGTTAGGGAAGTGTCACCTGTCCCTCGACGTTTCTCTCCCCTTCTCATGTGGTCTGGAACGTTCGGGTGATTTGCGGGAAACCAGAGACTTCTAGAAGAACAGTGACATTCCTATAAAAAGGGTTTCAGAGAGACAGTCAGTCAGTTCTTGGTGTAAGGACGCAGTGCTAGTGAGAAGACCGTACGTAATTACGAGTGCAATTGTAACGGACGAACTGGTGAATCGTAATTGTGTGCATTACGTAATTTTATGTAATTGGCAAGTGTTTAAATGTAAGTCGGTGGAAATAAAGAACATTTTTGAGTGGTGAAATTGGACTTTTCATTTCACGAACCCACAAAGTCACATTGGTGTCAGGAAGCGGGAAAACATCACCGAACATTACAACCATGGACGCGGCATTGGAAAAGATTTTGGAGAAGATGATGGAAATGAAGGCCGAACTGACCTCGGAAATGAAGACAGCCAACGACGACATCACCGCAGAGTTGAAACAAATGAAGACGGCGAACGACAACATCACCGCAGAGTTGAAACAAATGAAGACGGCCAACGACAACATCACCGGGAAGATGGAAGAAATGAAGGCCGAATTAACAGCGAAGACGAAAACGGCTAACAACAACTTGGCCACGACAATGACCTCAAAGATGGCCGAACTGACTACGGAAATTAAGGTGGCGAACGAGGCTCTCGCCGCCAAATTTGAAGAATAGTTGGCCGGCGTAAAAGAGGACGTCACAGAGTTAGGCGAGCGCGTCGAAGACCTGGCGAGCCGCGTTAATGAGCTGGAAGGAAAAGCCGACAGCAGCATGAAGTCCCTGAACGCCATGGTGGAGGACGTCGTCGGCAGGAAGCTGAAGGATTTGAAGGCCGACGCACCGGGACACGACACAGCATCTGCGCGAGTCAAACCTCCCAAGTATGATGGCGCGTCAACGTTTGAGGTCTACCGCCGCCAGTTCGACACAGTGGCCAGGCACAACGGATGGTCACTGGAAGAGGAGGCCACACAGTTAATAGCCAGCCTCCAGGGAAGAGCCGCGGAAGTCCTAAACGCGGTGCAGACGACGGCGGCGCCCAAGGACATCTGGGAGGCCCTGGAGAATCGCGTCGGGAACCACCGCTTAGCCGCAGCATACCGAAGCCAGCTAAAGATAAGATCGCAGCAGCCGGGGGAGACGCAGCAGGAGTTCGCCATAGCCATCGAGCAGCTGGCTAGCAAGGCCTTGGTTGACCTGCCACTGGAGTTCGTATCCCGGGAAGCCGCCTACAATTTTGTCGACGGGGTACGGGACACGGAGATTCGTCAGCGCCTAATGCTCGGCGAATATAAAGCCATACACGAGGCGCTGACAGCGGCATTAAGGATGGAGGCGGCCAAAGTAACATCTATTCCGACGTCGAGAACGAGGAGTGTCCGCAACGCCGGAGAGAGAAGACCAGCTGAAGGACGCCGGCGAACACCTAGTGGCCTGTGTTGGGGGTGTGGACAGCCCGGACACCTACAGAGAGACTGCCCACGCCAGGAAGAGCAGCCGGAAAACGAGTAAGGGCCGTGGTGGAGAGGGGCACGTCGGCGCCATCACCACCATCCCCTCGAGTGACACTGCGCGCCGTCAGCCGGCGTATGGATAACAGCCTCATCGCGGACGGTTGGATAAGAGGAAAGCCGTGCCGCGTGCTGGTGGACACAGGGGCGGCCGTGACCATCATCAGACCTGACGTGGCGAAGGGTTTGCCGACAAGGAAGCCAAGCCGGCCATACCAGCTTGTCACGGCATCGGGCGACACCTTGCCTGTGGAGAGGGAGTCCCTGCTGGAGCTGAACTTGGGGACGGAGTGCCGTGCGTCTGTGGGTGTTCGTCGCGAAGGTGGCTGAGGAGGTGATCCTGGGACTGGATGCCCTCAGGAGCCACGAGGCGACGGTCGACGTCGGCAAGAAGGACCTGCGGCTTAACGGAGAAGAGGTTATACTCCGTCAACCCGAAGAGCGCCTTGGAATTTGCAGGGTCGTCTTGGACGAAGACGTGGTTGTTCCCGCGAGGAGCGAGGTGGTGGTGACGGCGCGACTGGAGGGCCAGAGAACCAGGAACATGATGCTGGACCAGAAGACGCCTGTAAACGGACTGTGTGTAGCCAGGGCATTGCTGCCGTGCCGAGAGGAGGTGCCCGTGAGACTGCTAAATCCTACGGACGCCCATCACGACGTCCAGGCCGGGACGAAGTTGGGAATGTGCGAGCCCCTGGTGAGCGTAACAGCTATCGACGAGACACTAGAGCCGGCGCCGAAGCAACACCTGGGGCCCCGGCTAGAAGGCTTGGTGGAGAGGGCGGCCGACCACCTGACCACAGAACAGCTGGAGAAGGTTCGACAACTGCTAAGGCGGTATCAGCGCGTCTTCAGCCAAGGTGATAGTGACTACGGCCGCACGGACAAAGTGCTTCACCGCATCGACACCGGGGACGCCCGGCCTATTCGGCAACCACATAGACGCGTTCCGCTGGCGAAGCAAGGGGCGGTGCGAGACATGCTGGAGGACATGAGATCCAGGGGAGTGATTGAAGAGTCTGACAGCCCTTGGTGTTCCCCTGTAGCCTTGGTGACAAATAAGAACGGCGAGCTGCGCTTCTGCGTAGACTACAGAAAATTGAACGCCGTCACCCGGAAGGACTGTTTTCCCTTACCCCGGATTGACGACACCCTGGACACGCTAGCTGGTGCACAGTGGTTCTCGACCCTGGACCTGAAGTCGGGCTACTGGCAGGTAGCTCTAGACCCGAGAGACAAGGACAAGACTGCATTCTCGACGGGCCAAGGGCTCTGGCAGTTCACGGTTATGCCCTTTGGCCTCTGCAACGCACCAGCTACCTTCCAGCTCCTTATGGAGTCAGTAATGAGTGGGCTGACTTACGGTGCCTGCCTGCTATACCTGGACGACATTATCATCGTCGGGAAGACTTTTGAAGATCACCTCGAGAATCTGAGTACGGTGCTACAGAGACTGCAAGCGACCAACTTGAAGCTGAACGCGAAGAAGTGCCAGCTCTTCCGCAAGGAAGTTAACTACTTGGGCCACATAGTCTCGGCGAACGGAGTGGCCACAGACCCGGAGAAGACACAGGCTGTGAGAGATTGGCCTCGCCCAAAGGATAGGAAAGAGTTGCGCAGTTTCCTGGGGCTGTGCAGTTATTACCGCCGCTTCATAAAGGGGTTCTCCAAGATCGCAAAACCCCTCACCCGCCTGACGGAGGAACACCGGCCTTATGTGTGGACAGAGGACGCCGAAAACGCTTTCCAGCACCTAAAGGAGACCCTGTGCAGTGCTCCAATTTTGGGTTTCCCACAACCGGCTGGCGCCTTCATTGTGGACACCGACGCCAGTGACCATTGCATTGGAAGTGTCCTGTCGCAGATCCAGGACAGCCATCAGCGGGTGATAGCCTATTACAACAAGACGCTATCCAAGGCAGAGAAGAACTTCTGCGTAACCCGACGGGAGTTACTGGCGGTAGTAAAGACATTGGAGCACTTCCGCAAGTACCTGTACGGTCAGCCATTCCACCTGAGGACTGACCATTCCGCCCTAACCTGGCTATTGAGCTTTAAGAACCTGGAAGGCCAGACAGCACGTTGGGTCTAGAGGCTGCAGGAGTACGACTTCACCTCGGAACATCGTAGAGGGCAGAGCCACGGTAACGCAGACGCCATGTCCCGAAGACCCTGTCCAGAAGCGTGCGGCCAGTGCACAAGAGTGGAAGAGAAGGAGCGTGCCGCAGCAGTCCGAGTAGTTGTGGCAGTGTCTGCTGAACGCTGGGATAGCGCAGGCCTGAGGAGGGAGCAGCTGTAGGACGCAGACTTTGGGCCACTCTTGAGGGAAGTGGAGGCAGGGATGAGACAAACCTGGGAGGACATCGCACCGAGGAGCGCCACCTACAAGTCGTACTGGGCCCAATGGGACTCGTTGAAGACCAGATAGGGCGTGCTATTCCGGGTATGGGAATCACCCGATGGGAAGACGCAGAGAGAGCAGTTGGTACTCCCCCGGAGTAAGGTCCCGGAAGTCCTGGAGGAAGTGCACGCTTGTACTTCGGGAGGACACCTGGGAGCGAACCGAACGATTGACAAACTACGGCAGCGCTACTACTGGCTGAGACTCCGAGCAGATGCTGAGACATGGTGCCGTCAGTGTCACGTGTGCGCGGCGAGTCGTGGCCCCCAGACTAGGAGCCGGGGTCGCATGCAGCAGTACAACGTCGGAGCGCCATTCGAAAGGATCGTCGTAGACATTGCTGGACCGTTCCCAGTTTCCGACCGAGGCAACAAATACCTGATGGTGGTCGTGGACTACTTCACCAAGTGGCCGGAGGTGTATGCCATCCCAAACCAAGAGGCAAAGACAATCACAGACTGCCTCGTGGAGCAAGTGTTCTGTCGATTTGGGGTGCCGTTAGAGCTACACAGTGACCAGGGTACCAACTTTGAGTCCAACCTAATGAAGGAGGCACTACAAAGGCTTGGGGTGAACAAGACTCGCACTACGCCTTTACATCCCCAATCGGATGGCATGGTCGAAAGGTACATCAAGACCTTAGAGGAACACCTGAGGAAAGTCGTTGCCAGCCATCAGCGAGATTGGGACGTCAAGGTGCCACTGTTCTTGCTGGCCTATCGCTCGTCTACCCACGACACAACTGGGATGACGCCAGCCAGCTTAATGTTCGGCCGAGAGTTACGCCTCCCTTGTGACCTGGCTTTTGGAAGCCCTCCGGAAGCGAAACAGCCAGCGACCGAGTATGTGGAGAACTTGGTGGACCATCTCCACGACATGCACCAGATGGCTCGCCAGAACATCCAGAAGGCGAGCGACCGCATGAAGACCAGGTATGACAGGCAAGCCAACAGCCAAGGGTTCCAGCAAGGTGACCTGGTCTGGTTGTACCGTCCTACCCGGACCAAGGGACGCTGCCCGAAGCTCCAGCAGCCATGGCAAGGACCGTACCGGGTGGTGAAGAGGATTAACGACGTGGTCTACCGCATCCAGAAGGTTCCCCGAGGAAAGATGTTGGTGGTACACCTGGATCGACTAGCCCGCTACGATGGTGCTGTTCGGGACGACCAGCTTTGAGGAGGGAGCAGTGTCACCCAATTAGCGGTAGGCATGAGGCCCACAGCTGTGAGGAAACCAAAGGCCGCCAAGCCACGCCTCCCATTAGTCTCTGTCACTAGCTGAGGGGTGGTTAGGGAAGTGTCACCTGTCCCTCGACGTTTCTCTCCCCTTCTCATGTGGTCTGGAACGTTCGGGTGATTTGCGGGAAACCAGAGACTTCTAGAAGAACAGTGACATTCCTATAAAAAGGGTTTCAGAGAGACAGTCAGTCAGTTCTTGGTGTAAGGACGCAGTGCTAGTGAGAAGACCGTACGTAATTACGAGTGCAATTGTAACGGACGAACTGGTGAATCGTAATTGTGTGCATTTCGTAATTTTATGTAATTGGCAAGGGTTTAACTTTAAGTCGGTGGAAATAAAGAAAATTTTTGGGTGGTGAAATTGGACTTTTCATTTCACGAACCCACAAAGTCACAATACGTTCACTTCCATGATTATTTTGAAGTATCAATCGAATTCTAAATAAGCCAAGAGACATGTGTCTCAAGGCGTAGTTCGGAATAAAGAAGGCAAATTATTTTGATGAATTCTTATTTTGTTATATCGTCACTAAACAAGATTGAAGAACATATCTCTTTACTAAATATTATTCACTTCTCGTCACTATCGTTACTTCAACTTAATTTTGTGATTGGCCGATCCAATGGCACGTCACCATATTACGTCATATTACGTCACACCACTACTACTTCGGCCAATCACACAACTACATATATTTTATAAATTCATAATTCCTCCGAACCCAAAAATACTGTCACAAATGCCCATCTTCGAAATATATGGAAAATAACCAAATAAAGGAATTAACAATCTGTTTCCATATATTTCGAAGAACGGCCCCAATTAACAATTTCGTTTACAACAATGAACTGTAACATAAATATAACATACATAAAATATAACAATAAACATACATTGAATGATATATAATAATAAATGAATATTCTAAAAACCACTTAGCATTATTATAACACATTTTTTTAAATATATATCTTTGATTTCATGTGGGGTTGTGCCCCGCCCCAAATCTGCGTTAAAGTATCTTTATTATTAACAATTTTTAAATTATTGACTGTGAACAAACATACTATAACAATATAAAAATATTTTAACAACTATTTGTGAACGAATATATATATATATACAATTAAAATGAAATAATTGCATTTTAACCAATTTATATACAATTTATATGCAACAGAATTCTCTGTTTAGTTATTCATGTTGGGTGATTTGCCCACAGAACTAATTTTTCTAGCTGTCCTGTATCAATATTCGTAACTTTTGAACAGTTAGTATGATAAATTTTTCTCAGTTGGCTAACCTGATCTTTGCAAGCATCTAGAAATTGGTAAATCCATCTTTTGTTTTTATGTACATCATAACGTTGTTTGAAGGTTAGGTTAGTTGTGTGTTCCAATCTTAAAGAAAATAACATTATTTTGTGTGGTGTATCATACATGTGACCACTATGACCTTCATTGGAAACGTTAACAATTCAAGACTTTCCCTCTAAAATTATGGTCTGACCGCCCAATGGTGGGGCAGCCATACTTAGATATTACTAGCATGTAAACTTTCAAACTGCATCGTAAACTCGGAAACGTTGAACGTATGTACTTTAGTTAGATGCGAAAATAAGTGTTGCGCAATCAAAAGAGATGCTAAAACCAAAAGAAAATGATTGTGAAAAAAACCTCACTCCGATTTTTCCTTTCGGATTCCATTTTTGGCATACTGCCTACATAATTATTTAAATATGAACTCCATCTAAAACTGTCATTAGAATGCTCAAAGCAATTGGGACTACCTTCTCTAAATTGCAGAATGCAGTTCCATTGCTTTTAGATTTTGAAACCGAAGAGTGCAAGACTGGAAGCGAATAGTACACTCTCCAGCTGTGAAATCGTACGACGTTATATAATATTTTCCTTTTGCTTCCAGGAAGACCTTTAAGCCTTTTGAAGGATCTTAAAGAGTCGAATAATGGTGTAAGAAAGTATCCGTTTTAAAGATCTGAATAAAGAAATCACGTTAAGACCACATCCATAAACCTAAATTGGTATGCTTCCGGAAGAATGAATTTATGCGCTTTTAATCCGAATGGAACGATAATGATGGAGTGATTCTGACATATTTCATGGAGAGATGCCAGTAGAATAGGTACCAACAAGATCGTTTGAGAAGGAAGATTATAACGCAGTAATACTTCTCGCTGAAGATTTGCATCTGAAATTCACTTCTAGCTTCTCACAATGGTAGTTGACATCCTAAGATATTCCAGTACACAAACTTCAATTGAGATATGATTATATCGTATTTTGATGCTATTGCGATAAGGTTTTCTGTCTGGTCGGTTCTAATTTACAAATGGTTATAAATGGTAGACTACTTCAGAGATCCTTACTTTTGATCAAACCTGAACACTTGAACTCTTAAAAGAATAGCAAAAGTTAGATCCCAGGAAAGACGGTTTATAAAATTGAAGTTCTAATATAAATAATTACTTCTTTGCATATCTTTACTACACACTTTTGAAGATTATATTCCTGTCGATTTGAAGTGAATGGAACGTGGGAAACATTGGAACTGGATTAGCTGAAAAAAGTATTTTTGATCAATTATTACTATACATCAGTTCTTTTCAGTGGAATGTGCAGTAATGTCTTAGGACGACTCCGTTATTCTAGAAAGGCTTGGGAACATAGAAAGCAGACAGTGCAAACTTATTTTTGAGGCAGGGTGTAAATCTAATGTCTGGGTATATGAAAGCACTGGGGTGTCAAAATTATAACCATGATTTTTCAAATATACTCGTCAAAATATGTTGCTGTAAATAATTTTTGCACTTATTGCAATTCCGAGCTTTACAAACTGAAATATTCTGTAAGTTTTTGACGTGTTAGTAGGATGTAACAATCGGCTATTAACTGAAATACTTTCATTTTGCTGCAATTTTAATGTCAAATTCCAGTTTGGGTATTGATAAGCTCAGAAATTTTGTTCGAAATTTAATTTATCTTTATATACCGTAAACTATGCATTTAATTTAGCTTAAGCTTCTAATTTGGCAAACGTTTAGGACATGAAAATTCTGATTTTAATTAAATGGTGATTAATGTATTAGCATGACAATTTGGTAAGAGCACAGTGTTACACCGGGTGCGGGCGCTGCGGACCCTTAGCACTCGTGGTACTTCCGACGTTACTAGAGGAACCTCGAGCCGAACTGCCGAGCCCCTCCTGTCGGGGAGCTGTTCGGATTGGGTTGGACTCGAGGAGGCAGTGTGTTCCCGACATCCACGGGGAATTGGGTACCTCCGGCCAGGCTACGGCCACCCGGAGGGGATAGGGGTTGCCTAATAAATCCCGGGTACTAGCCTGCAGAGCTAGTAGAAGGTGTACTAGATCACCAGGCGGCCCCACCGAGGTTTTCGGTAGTCTTCCCTGCGGTATTGACGCGCGTAAGTGGCGTATGCACTTCCACCTTCCACCCGTCTTGACGTTGTGTTCAGCGGGGGGGGGGCTTTGTAGGCCCTAGGAAAGACTCCCTATGGAAAGAGCCCTGGAGTATCCATCGCTCCCGGGTAGAAGGAGGCCCGGGTCCAGGACTAATGGGAGTAGAACCTCTGAACTTAACTAACAATAGGATATTTTACACCTATTACAGTTACCTAGTGAGTTTGAAATTCACAGTAAAAATATCGTGCATTCAAGTCCAATGCCTCCGTTTCACACTGTCATAATGGGCAGGCTGTACCATTACTGAATTTCTTTGAAACCCACCAAAACTTAATGCCCAGAAACTTATATAGCGGAACCACTTTTCCTAAACAAAAGGACCATCCTCGGTACTATTGCCCGCTGAATACGCAGTATGTATATTCCTGGTGCTCGTTCTCGTATCTACTAAATAATACCCAATACAAATACATCCACTATTCCTACCTTCTCTCCTTTCTCAATAACAAACATGAGCTTGTGTCATCGCGGCCAGTCGAAAATGTCTAGTATATCTATAGTTAATTATACTTCCACATAAGCTTGAGCGAGAGTTAAAATGGAAATATAGAACTAAAAGCAACAACTCAAATGTCACAACTGGAATTTGTAACACGAGTCTCCGATTGTCTGGCTTGACCTTAGCAACTAATTTAAACACGCTGGTCCATCAGTGATAATCAATGAGCAATAATAATTAGTATTGATCCACCTAACAATAGTTAACATGTGTAATAGTAGTAAGGCACGTTATATACGAGATTGTAGCATTTTTCAACACCTTGTGGTTTACCGGGAAAAAGTGCAGTCAGTTGGGTAATTCTATGTGGTGGTGGCATGTCGTCATGGTAGTTCAGCTGTTTAGAGAAACGGTTCGCAGGTCGAAGATTCATGTTTAAATTTCTAGGGTGCAAATCTGTAATTGGAATTACGCAGAATTGTCACGATATTAGGCCTCGAATATATGAAGCTTTCTACGACTCTATTTACCTTCTAAATAATCTCTGAGTAAGCCGTAAACATAGCATAAATACAACTGACAAATCGACCTAAGGTTTGTGCTATTTTTGCAGCTGACATAATTGACAATGAAAAACTATTCGATTGGTGTGTAGATAACAGCTTAACACAAAGTGGATGCTGCGTCACATTTCTGACCTGCGTTAGCGATATCTTTCCGTTGCAAAACCTAAAATGATTAATTATCCATGTTTTGAGGACACCTTTTTAGTCTTATTTTTTATTTCAAATGCATAAAGCCCCTATGGTAATTATGCGTACTAAACAACTGTGGATAATGCATTAAGTGATTAATTAGTGGCTTTTGTGCACCCTTCTATTTCTACTAGATATTTATTGTTTTTTAAATGTATGCAAATATGCAGTTTTTGTAATTTTACGTCCTCCAACGTTAAGTCATATCGGACGAGCAAATATGCATTTTAATGATCCATATTAACCAAACTTATAATACTTTGACGATTAGAGCCAGACTAAAAATTGAATACCATAGGCAGAATTTCAACCATGGAAAGATCCTAGGAAGATATTAAATACTCCAACTGTCCCCTACTTTCTCCGATGAACGACAAAATATCTCGTATACACATGAGGCAATACCCTTAAGGGTGACATAGAATGCTGTAAGTCCTTTACGTCTTTGACTTCACAGTTTAAACCACTATTACGTCAATTAATGGAAATTAATTGTTCTTTTACGCTAGCGTGTACAAGTTTTGGACAGGCAGAAACTTGAGTGGAAAATACAATGCCATAGTCGGGATTGGAACCACGGATCTCCAGGTCTTCATCCGATGCTCTAACCACTGAGCTACCATGAAAACATACAAATGTGATAATACTTATTCTCAGTACAAAAACTATTCATTATAGTTTATTCAAATGACGTTATTGATAGATATTGCTTTTCATTGTTATTATGTTTACCTATAAGTCACATATAAACAGAAACATTTGCGGTGGTAGACATTTTCTGAAGCTTTCTTCCATTCGGTACTAAACAGTGCGTCCATTCTCCCAAGTACATTTAATATAAGAACAAACAATCACGTAAAATTAACACACAATTTTATGCTAACAGAAGTTTTACCTTGTTCTACATTAAGATGATTGTTTTGTTTAGTTCGAAATAAACATTACATCTAACCGAGTTAGGCGCGGGTTGAGGAATCTGAATGTTGGCTTTGGTATGTACCTAATGTAAAATAACTGATTAACTTATATTTTTCTATATTACACAAAAAGAAACACAAAATCCTCGGATAAATTGTCACTCTCGGAGTGCAGTGTAATTGTATCGTTCACCTGGCGGTTTGTACTCTGCCGTGTGGCGTTACCTCCACCATTATTTTGGATACCTGCATTTGAAGATTGTACACCAGCAAAGTACACTTGTACCGTTTGGTTTGGACTCCAAGTAAGAAGTTATTCAGCACTTTCTAACTTGAGAAAAACGCATGAAAGAGTAGGTTGTTTCATGCTTAGTATTATTGCATTGCTTAACCAAGTTTTTGACTACTATTGAATGATGTCCTATATCACTCCTTAGATGACTCTTGGTCATCGGTATGGATTAGCAGAAAAGGGCATTGGTGCTTTAAGCCTGCACCAGCAGAGCTGAGAGTGCAGCCGTTAAATTTGTTTTTCTTTCTTTACAAATTTGTTTTAATAAACCAGCTGTTTCAACAGCATAGAACGCATTTAAGTGGAACGTATATATCCGGGTCCTTTGGAGATAAAGCCCACACTAGTGAAAATTCCCTGTTAAAGGAAATGTCTAGTTTTCTAGTCAGTCATTTATGAATTATATTTGCGTTATGCAGGCAAACTTGGAATGGAGTTCAGTATCTCTGGGATGCACCTAACTCCTCGTGGTGGGATAAGATGAAACTGATGCCTCAGATTGAGCCAATGTCCAGATCTCAACCTTCTGAGTTCGATGTTTTTGGCGGTATCAATTTCTCCTGACGTTCCTAGTAGCTGCTGCCAATGCATGGACTCCGGCCTGTCTCGAGAAGAAGTCTAAATAATCGATGTTCTCTTCAATGAATAAATAAGTTGAACTTGCTTATAAATCAAAACGATTTAATCTTAAATACTTTTTACATAGTTTACTATACACGTCGTTACATAAATAGATAATTCTCTCTACGCCTTTTTCTTTAGACAACATTGATCAAAATGTTGTTTTACCATTAATTCACATTATATGCTAGCCCTTACGAAAGGAAATCATTTACGTCCATCCTCTACCGCATCTTGACGCAAAGTAAGACATTTACCTTCTCTCATCTCAACATAGAAAACCTTTCAAAGATTTGCAAGAACATGTCTTGCACCTTTCCTGTCCCGACACTAAGTGAAGCTATTTTCCTCAATGAAGATTACTTTTATTGTCATCAATGCAGTTAAACTTTTTCCTATTGGTCACGTTATCCCTAAAGGCCAATTATATCATACCATATTTGGCTATGCTTATAATATTTCTTTCAAAGCTTAGTTTAATCAATCCAAAATTCAATAATTATTTCAAATAATTTTAAGCTTCTAGTTACATCGTTAGAACGAATTATATTTAATTATTTTACATTTCTAACACTTTATTACACATTTTCCTTCCGCTCAACACGTAAAGAAGTTTACTTTACTATCGCTTTCAGATGTTTCTTATCATGTCTTTTTAAATGCTTTTAAAATAAATTAAAAATAAGAAATATAAAAACAATAACAATATTTTTGGGATTTGTAAAGTTAACGAGTGTTTCAAACTGCAATATTAATACTTGTTAATCAACGAAACTAAACTTCAGAGCATATTCTACAGCATGAAATGTAAATCACTGTTTAAACCCTGGCGGACACAGCTATTTTCATATTTAATTTCATATTTCATATCTGAAGCACTTAAGAGTAAGTGAACAAGCATTGCATTATATGAAAAAATTCAATGCTATGAATTTACCGGAAACAGGTTTTGAGGCTCGCTGAATAAATAAACATATTTTTTTTCTGAAAATATCCCTGTTTGTGGGTCAACAGTATTACTCAAAAGTTAAAGGGGTTAAATAAGAAACTAGATATTAAACTTTATCGTCCTCCAAGGACGTCACATGTAATATTTTTAAGAAATGGTCAGTTGTAACGATCAAGTTAAACGACTAGCACTAATTTAATATTCTAGAAATTACAAAAAGTACGGAAACCCATACATCCCAGCTTTGAACTCCTCTCCCAAAATTACATATACAGGGTGAGTCACCTAAAACTTGCACCGTAAATATTTCTGAAATGGTATGTGCTATTGATATGCGGTTTTCACGGAATTGAACTATAGGCAGGGGCTCGCATTTTCAACTGATACACAGATTTTTATAATCTTTAGAAAGTGTATTTATGTACAAAAGTTACATTTTTTTAAATGGAACAATGCGTATTGACATTAAGAAAATAAAAGTAGAATAAATTAGAATGTCAATGGTGTTTTTTGCACGATTCTAATGTAAGTAGTTTACGAGAAATCGTCATTTGTACAAAACGGGACAATGGCTAGGACAAACTAAAGAAAAACAAGTGAATGAACAAAAATGAGGATTCTGACAAGTAAACAAAACTGTACCCTCAAAGCCTGTGTTCAAAATGAGCACCACCAGCTTCAATACAAGCTTCCAGTCTAGTATGTAAAGATTGCTGTACACGTTCTAGCATTTCAGTGGAAATTTCAGCGCAGGCAGCAGTAATACGCCGTTTCATATCTTCTGGTGTAGTTGGTATGTCCTTGTAGACAGTGTCTTTCAGCTTCCCCCACAGAAAAAAATCTAAAGGTGTCAAATCTGGTGAACGGGCCGGCCAAGGTACAGGTCCCCTTCGTCCAATCCACCGATTTTGAAACAATCCTTGAAGACAAGCTGTAGTAATTCGTGCACTATGGGCCGGACAGCCATCATGTTGATACCACAGATTCCTCCTAGTCTGAAGGGGAACGTATTCTAACATCTGTGGAAGATCGTCTGTTAGATGGTTGAGATACTTCTGTGAATTCAGTGTTCCTTCTATGAAAAAAGGGCCAATGATGTGATGGTTCACTATTCCACACCACACGTTCACACTCCATGGATGCTGACGTTCTATCTGACGCAGCCAACGAGGATTGTCAACAGACCAATAGTGCATATTTTTTAGATTTACTTGGCCATGATTAGTAAATGTTGCTTCATCAGTGAACAAGATACATGACAAATTTGGAGTATCATGTCTCAATGCCCATGTACAAAAGTTCACACGATTCTCAAAATCATTGCCATGCAGCACTTGATGGAGAGAGGTGTGATACGGATGGAACTTATGACGATGGAGGATGCGGATTACACTTCTTTGACTGATGCCGCTTCCTCGTGCGATTGCACGAGAACTAATGTGGCGATCTACTGCAACAGCAGCTAGAACATTAATTTCTCCTTGCTCTCCAGTTGCTCGTTTGTTTCTGGTGCGTTTTCTAGACGTTATACTACCACTTTCACGTAATTGGTTGAAGAGGTTCACAAATAATTGACGAGATGGTTGACGTCTATTCGAATATGTTTCCAAGTACACTGTACAAGAAAGAACTGCATTCTTTCTACATTCACCATAAACTATGAGCATATCTGCTTCTTCTGCATTGGTAAATACCATCTTCCAAGCACGTCCTACTGCTTCAACTATCACAAAATAACTGCCAGTGTAGACAAAACACATTGTAAACAAACATAACAACATCCTAGCCTAGCAACTAAGCAATTGAATGGAACAAACAACTGCCGGTGCGCTCAATTTTCAAATGACGATTTCTCGTAAACTACTTACATTAGAATCGTGCAAAAAACACCATTGACATTCTAATTTATTCAACTTTTATTTTCTTAATGTCAATACGCATTGTTCCATTTAAAAAAATGTAACTTTTGTACATAAATACACTTTCTAAAAATTATAAAAATCTGTGTATCATTTGAAAATGCGAGCCCCTGCCTATAGTTCAATTCCGTGAAAACCGCATATCAATAGCACATACAATTTCAGAGATATTTACGGTGCAAGTTTTAGGTGACTCACCCTGTATACCTCAACTAATCGAGTGTTCACAGCAGCACCGAGAAGTGGCTAGCTCGAGGTCTGCAACATAACAGTCGACAAATTGAGAGAAGTTCCAGGTTCCTCCGCAAGACGTCTCTGCAGGAGGTGTACGTGAATGCATCAAGCTGGCAAATGTGTTGTTTACATACGTTGGGGGAGGGCGTCATATTGAGAAATTGCTGTTCGTGGACTGGAGTGATTTATCAGCCTCCGTGCTTGGTGTAAGGAATAAAAACGCTAGTTTTGCTTTCGGCTAGATCCAACTTCACAACTATATTTGTGTACTGTCTTCTTTTTCGAGACAAGTAGAAAGGTAACGTCTTTTCACTATAAAATTCAAATATTTGCCAATTTAAATATACTATTAGCATATCTAACTTGGTTAATACCTTAAACCCAATGAGCACTGTTAGTTTTGTGGTAAGAAGACTTAAATTATGAGTAACTTAGGGTTGAAGGCATAACGGAAAAATTGCATTTAATTTCATCTTTATATCTCTTTTTCTTTTTCATCAGGAAAAATAAAACAAAATGAACACGTCCTGTAACAACCGCCTTTTGTTCATATACTAATGATATATAATCCCGTTCCAAGGAGAAACCTAGTACACAAATTATGATTCCAATGTTTTAAATGTAAAAGCAAGTTATAGCTGCAAAAGCTAACCGAAAGAAAAGCTGCAATACAGGATTGTGAAAAAGATATAATTGTAACTAAAGTTTTTTCTATTTGTTATTAGAATTACTTACACAAACCACTGTGGTGTAGATATAGCCTTGTTTGCCTCACATTCAAAAGGTCACGGTTCGGTATATTAGGTTAAGTTAATGGGATATAACTTTTTCTTTTAACTGTGGGTTTCCTTTATCCAGAGAAGACGATGACAGATACCTCTTAAGCTGTAAGGTACCCGGTCTTGTTTGAGAACCATTTCATTCATTTACGCTCTGATTTGCAGGTCCAAATAACGTTAAACAAAAAAAGAGCTATAAAATAATAGATCATGTTTACGGCAGTAATAGGCAACTAGGTAGAGGCCGCGCGGTTGCTGAGTGAGTAGACCGCTCGATTCTCACCAAAGCGGCCCAGGTTCTATTCCAGGCGACCACAAAGTGAGATTTGTGTTGGACAAAACGGTGTTGGAGCGGATTTTTTCCAGGATCTCCAGTTTCCCGCAACATCTCATTCCACCGTTGCTCCATCATCAGTGTGACCACCTGCAGTAACGCACAAATTAAAAGCGGACGTTCAACACTACACATTTCGTATATGGTTTTGCAACCACGCGTCTGTGACGGCAGGTAAAATACGGTCTCTGCATTATTCGGAAACGCCACCAGACTGTATGATGGATGAGAACTGGTATAACATTCACAACGTAAAGTTTGATAGCAGATCAGTCTAATTTCCTTTCGTTATCGGTTTAATGCTTGGCAATTTCTTTGCGAGCTTGGCATGCCCATGCTTTTTCTCCTACAGCTGGAAGTGTTACTGCCTGTTTGTGTTCATTGTTGAGAATGGTGAGCTCGAAATAAGAGCATGCATTTTTGTAAGATGGTATTCACGCAAAGCCCCAATGGGAAGCACTGCTTTAAAATATGATAGTAGTGATAACCCTGGATTAAGCAAGTGGTTTAACGATAATCCTGCCACCAGAGTGGATTAGAGCGCTAGTGTCGCTTTTAATCCGGTGGTGGATTAGCGAACTATGGCGCGAAAGTTTGAAAAAAAATATGGCGGCAGGATTACGAACCCACTTGCTTAATCCAGGGTTATCTTTTTTTCTTTTTTTATTTCTTATTGAGAATTCACATATACAGAATGCACTTATATTTTAATGATAAGAATTAAATCTAATACTTACAGGTAAGGACAGAGATGACATTACACTTAACACAAGAATATTTTTGTTTGAACATGACATATAAGCTAAGAATACACAAGGAGGATGTACTTATTTTTAATGATAAAGCTTAATCTACTACTTACAGGAAAGTACACAGATGGCATTACACTTAACACAAGAATATTGCTGAAAAATATTTTTTTTAAATTGTTTGTTCTTTGAGCACTTAATGTTAGGTTGTTTTTTGCACCACTTATTTTGTTTTTCACTGACTTTGAGCACAAAATATTATTTTTTTACAAGAAATTACACATATGACATTACACGTAACACAAGAATATTGCTGGAAAATTGTTCTTTGAGTGCTTAATATTAGGTTGATTTTTCACTCATTTTGAGCACACAATATTATTTTAAAAATTGTGGTGACGGAGAGGTGATTGTTGTCGTCGTCATCGCTGTCGCTGTTGTCGCTGTCGATGTGGAACACGATGTGATCCTGGATGGGTTTGGTGACGCAAGAGAGAATAAGATGTCCAAAATTGGCACTGGCATCCATGGTGGGGACGGCGACGACGAACTCATTATTGAAACTTGTGCCGAAACACCCGTTCGCTGTGATGTTGACGTCGAGGTTAGGAAGTTTGTTCTGGCACAGATACACTTGGAGCTGAGCATCGGATCCATGTTGGTCGTCTTTGGTAGGAACGCACTTTACATGAATGGCATGGGCGTCGTTGGAAGCAAGTTTGACGGTGACTTCCTTCTGACCGCCAAAGAAGGTAGTTTTGGAGGAGAGCAGTGAAACTTCGGAATACTTTCCGTGAGCAGAAAGTTGTGGAAGAAATAGGAATTTTAGGAGCAGGTTGTTTCCAATGTGGACGGGATCGGTTTGGCAGCTCATTTTGGTATAGGAGCGAAGGACACGGCGTATCGTTTGAAACCGCTTTTGAGTTGTTCTTCGCCTTTGTAGGTTAAGGTGAACTTGGCGGAGTTGAGTTCTTTCAGTAGCTCTGGAGAGGCGTTGCCGAACCTTGCTGGCAGAAAGACTTCTGTGTCGTTGTCGATTTTGACGACTGTTCTGGGTCCGTGCTTTGTGGAAAGTGTTCTGACGCCTTCTACTATGTAGGCTACGTTTTCCTGTAGGGCAGAAACGCTGAGAATGTCAGTGCTGTTGGAGAGTTCATCCAGTTGTCGAATGGCGTTCTCGGACATGCTTAGCTTTGGCAGCGAAAGCAGTTTTTGACGAACGGAGCTGGACCGTCGACGTGAGTTGTTGAGGTGGGAAGGTTATGGTGGCGTACGCACCTGCGGTAAGGAGCACAAACTTGCTGTGCGTGAATGGGCAGCTGGTCCCACACAACGTCGACGTCGGATGGAGGGTACCGAGAGAAGATGGCCCTCCCGTTTTCCAGCAGCACTTGGCGTTCACGAGGCAGTAGAACTTGGATGCGTTGTGCGTTTTCAATGTATTTCAGCAGCACCGAGAAGCAGCCGCAGGTCATGAAAGGCGTCTGGTGTTGTACTTGCGCAGAAAGACCTGGATTTGTTGACTGAGCTTGGAGAGGTCTTCGTAGAATCCAAGTTGACACTCGGTGCACAAGGGTACCAGACGACTGAGAACTTCGCAGCTGCAGCACCGATGAAAACAGAATGAGCAGTGGTACGGCTTGCAGGACTCGCCCGGCATTCCACGACGACGGCAGCAGGAAAACTGAGCGGCAAGCAGGAAGTTCAGCATTTATAGATGAGGAGAAAGGACGGTTGAACAGGAAAATCCGGTGGACCGTTACAGGAAGAACAACATCCGTGGGAAAGTTTCCTTGCAGGCACCGTTACATCCGGCGATTTGAACCGTGGGAAGGTTTCCTTGATTAATGGAAAACTTCGTGCTTTTGGTAACGGATAGTTCCAGGGGGATCTTCTTCATCTTGTTGGAGAGGTCTGTTTGTTTTAACGCTAAATATCCAGTCGCCATGTAAGTGATCGGCGAGGATGTAAAACGGAGAATGTCCCAAATACACTGCGAAACACTTTCCATAGCAGGTGCGTTTGGCTATAAGCATTTTTGTCATTTTTTCCACCGGAACGTACTGATTCTCGTAGAAGATGATGTAGAGTCCTTTCTTTGGAATAAATTGAAACTGATGGTCTGTATTGTAGTCTGTACTTGGAAGAGGAGATGTCTGGAACTGAATGTCTTTAAAGTCAATGTTGGAAAAGACGTGATGAATTTTATTTTCACAGCTGTGGCATCTTACTGTGACCGTTTTTCCCTCGAAGTAATCGTCGACGAAGCGGAGGCCATAAGGCGCGTTTTTCTTTGGATGACCTTCAACCTCGTAATTTTTAAATACTTTGGTTCCTTGGCAGTACACAGAGATGTAATTTCTGTATCCCATGATGCTGCTCGGAGCTTTTGGAAGTAACTTCAGGGGAGTTGCTGGACGAACTGTGGCAGCAGGAAATGCTCCATCTCTAGGTACGTTCTGAAGGTGGCGCTTCGTATGTACTTTGTAAATTGCGTAAAGTTCATGCTTTCGAAGGGGGAATTGGACGCATGCGTGTGCTTCAGGTACTTGTAGTAAGCCACAATCTGATTCTTTACGTCATTTTCTTCTTTGCTCTGGTGAAACAGGATGTCAGTCACCAGGCGCTGCAGTCCCTCCAGTACTTTCCATTCTTGTTTGTTGAGCGACACGGAGCGGCCGTGTATGTTCTTTAGGACGACGCTGGCGTTGCCAAATAGGTTTCTAAAGATGAGGGTGAAGTTGTCGCTGAGCTGGTACTCCTTTAGATGGCACTGATTTATGGCGCTATGAATGATGCTTCTATTCTCGGAGAGTTTTTGCCACTCTGACGAACTAACGACCACGGCGTTTTGCTTTCCGCACTTGGCGATGGTGACAGCCAGTTGGTGAGGTGGTTGTGGTAGGAAACCCACGCACAGAAATTTGCTTTGTGCGCGGTTAAGGCAGTAGATGTGGGACAAGGGTCCCACGCCGGGTTGGGGTTCTTCGGCGATGCCTGGAGCTGGGTCGGAGTTGGCCTGAAGGTTCTTGTCGGCTTCGGTGGTTTCGGGCATGAGATCAAACTTGGGTTTCTTGGCAGGCGTTTCCATATTGCTGTAACATACAAAAATAAGAGCTGTTAAATCGTGGAACGAGAGGAAACCTGGGGAAGGGGATCTACTTGCTGAAAAAAAAAACTTACCTGACGTCGTGCTGAGACATTGCTACGCACTGATGTTAGGTTGCTGTACCGCTCGTTTTATAGGAGACGGAGTGCGCTCTGAAAGAAGCAAAAGAAGTGTTGTAAACCGCAGGAAGTGTGACGTCATATTGAGAACTAATTTTTATGGTACACGTTTACTTAACCCAAGAGGTTGGCACGACTGATGTTGAGTTGAGCTCCGTGCTAGGCACACATGTTTGTAGGTGTTAAGAATAACGTTGTCGTTGCGCGCGTAATCGGTAATACTAAATTTTGAAAGAAACTTTTCCTTGGATAAACCCCAAAAACAGCGATGCGATAAGTAGTCGATGACGTAATGACCGCACGTGGTGCTGTCATGACCTTGCAGCCTTCTGACGTTGTGCGACCAATGGGGTCCGCAGCTAGCGTTTAGAAACTTTAGAAAATGAGGTGTGAGCGGTGCTAGCCCAAAACTGTCGAAATATTCTCCGTGACCACTTTGCGAGACAAAGATGCAGACCTAGTGCTTGCCTGGTAGGGAGATTGGGTCAGTGTTAGCGACCAAGGCGAAGGGAGGTTTCCTATTGGTGCTTTCTGAGGGTAGGGTGTCGCAGGCGTAGACGCCCAAAAAGTGAGGGCGCGTTGAGGGACATTTAGAGAGAAAGTGCTCTATTTGAAGCGAGTTCATGATATGAGGATGGATCGGTTAGCGTCGATTTCCAGGGTACGATGTATTTCCGCCAACACCAGGAGAACGACCGGTTCTGTCAGCTGTTTGGCAAAACCCACCCTTATAGACACCGAGCCGTGGCGCTGACCGGAGATGTAAGATTCGTTGGCGCTCATGTCGGCAGTGAGATCGAAAGCAAGGACGGTATAACCGACGGGGTAGGCCTGTCTGGAAATGGAATGTCCCTCGTCTCTGAAGTGAATGCCGAGACCGTCCTGAAGGTTTTGAAAGCAACGCATGAAGTGTCCGTCTTGAAAGTTTGGCTGAATGGTTTGAGAGGGAATGGGTTGGCCGTTGACGTATAGCTGAAACATGTTCATGTTAAAGTGTTGCAAATTGTAAGGGTTTTTGCCGAAATCGCCAGTATAGGATTTGTCTAGAACCATGGCGACGACCACTCTCATTGGAATTTGACCCGTGAAGACGTCGCTGAAAGTCATTGCACTGGCCTCTTTGGGAATACTGAGGGCGTGGAAGCTGACGTCCTTGAGATGGTACTTGGCGTTGCTCTTTGGCAGCGCCGCCTGGTGGGCCAGTTTGATGGTTGGTGACGGTCTGAACACTTTTAGATGTAGAGTGGCCGACTGAATATCGGCGTATCCCTTGAAATTGGGTACTTCGGAGAACAAATAGAACTGGGGTGACGAAGGGGTGAGCTTGATGGTGACGCTAACGTTATTGAGCAAAAGATTGTTTTGTCTAAATAGAGCATTTGATAGCGGTCCCATTAATTGCACGAGCTTACTGCTTTTGGTAAATCCATGCCGAAACAAGAAGCCGGCATTTGCCGCAAAAGTGTCCATGATGCCGGGGGTATCCTTTTTCCAGAGGGTGGATTGGAGCTTGGTGTTCATGGCATCTTCAGAATAATTGAGGAGGGTTTCGAGATACGTTCTATAGGGATATCCGGCTTGCGGCATGGAAACCATGACGCTATTGAGCGACACCTCAAGCTGTTGAAATAGTGAATTTAGGGCGTTATTGACGAAAGTGACAAGCAAGTCGTCCTTGAGCTCCTCTCCTTTTTCGCTAACGATACGAACAAATACCTCTAGAACGACGTAAGAAAGGTCGAGGTATTCGTCTGCATTTCCGGAATAATGAAAGGTAATCGGTGCATTTTTTATGATGGTGTTTTGAGGGTTTAGGGATATGAACCGAGACTCTTCGACGTTCATCTGAACCGGAAGGTCCTTGAAGAGGTCCAGTTCGGAGCTCATGTGGATCACGGTTTCGGCCATTACGAGAACACGTCCTGCACCTTTCGCCTCCTGCGTTTCAGCTTAGACTGTTTCGGCTTGGTAGGTTTGGCGCGTTTTATAGCCTTTAGTCGCCTGACGCCCGATCCTAGCATAGAATCGATTTTTTCGTCTGCCTTACGCTTCAGATTGGACCCAGCCTCCTTAAGTCTGCTTCTTAAAGCTTCCTTTGGGGTGGTTCCTCCGGCGGCCACGTCGGACAGCACGTGAGCGCCCACTTTGAGCGCCTCCTTTCCGACAGCCTTTGCGCCGCTTTTCAAGAAGGGTAGAACGGTTCTGAAGAGACTTCCTAGGGCAGAAAAGAGACCGCTTCCGCGCTGATAGCGCCTACCGCGGTAGAGAACGAAATCCCCTTGGTCTAAAGCACCGCCGGCTTGATTGAGATAGTATTGAGTGACGGTGTGCAAGTCCATTATCGTTTCTTTGGCCGGAAGGTGAGAACTATAGTGGAGGAAAAGCCTTAAATCTATGCTGACGGTCTTAAAGTCTTGTTGAACGAGTGGCACCCAATTCTGAGGAAAGAAGGTCTTTTCATCGGACATGTAAGTGTTGTTGCTTTTCTCGTATTCTACTGCAACGCTCTCAATCACTTGTGCAAATGTATCGCCCACCACATGCGGTGCAACCAGATTGCAGTAGATGGACATTTCGTAAGGAAACCCCATATAGGGATCTACGGGATGTTTTGCCTCCTTCTGTAAAACGATGTTGGTGTAGGGTTCAAAGCCCAGCATCTTGGCCATGGCTGGGGACAACATCATGCTATGAACTCGATGGAGAGGTTCGGTAGGCGGTTGGTCGGGCTGTTCCGGTGGCGGAGTGGGTTTAGAACTCACCGCGGGGTTGGGTCTAGGCGGTTGGGCGGTAGGTTTGGGTCTTTGGATGTTTGGTTTTCGGGTTGGGGGTTTCGTTCTGGCCGGCGCATCGCTCACCTCGCTGGGAACCACGGTCTTCGGAACGCGCACCACGGTCTCCACGTACCCATCAAAGGTAGTGTCGGAAAGTTGCTGCGCATGCGTGGCGGCTTCGTTGATGCTGACCGGTTTATTGCGCTCGAGGTACACAAAGAAGTTATCCACGTGCAAATGTTCCTGAATGACGGCGTTTACCCGGGTCACCAGATCTTTAGGATCGTGCACGATACCCGGCGGCATATTCAAGCTAAATTTGGAATGCGTGGGTAGTTGCGTCATCGTGTACCTGGTGCCGATGAGTTGCGCGTCGCCTGCGGTCACGTTGTAAAATTTAACCGGATACCTCACCTTTTGCAGAGCCACCTCCCACTCCCCTTGAAGCACTATTCGCTCGGGCAGTATGTTGGAAAATTTGGAAGTCGTGTTGTCGCTAAAGTGATCCATGGAAGCATTGCTCACGAGCGTGAGAGAGAATGGTTCGGTTTTGATCATATCGAAGCGATCGTCGAAGCCTGGACCCAAGAGTTAAACTTGGAAGGGTAGCCCTTCCACTTTACCAAAAGCTGCTTGTTGCGCCCGCGGCCCCTGGTTTCCAAAATCTTGTCTGTTTTGTACGTTTGAGGGAGTTCCACCTTTTGCAGCTCTTCGGTGTAAAAGCTGCCGTCAATATCCTCTCCGGCGAGATCCTTCAGTTTATATACCACCGGCTGACCGCGCACGACCTTGTCGATGACGAATATTTCGTCCGCCCAGTTCTGCTCGTACCCCTTGTGAAACTTCATTTTTCTTTGGAAATGCGCACGTGGTCCCCCACGGCATACTTTGGGGCCCTTGTGCGGGGTGCATGCCTATCTGCGTACAAGTTGCGGTACACTTGCGCGATATTGGTCTCGTTGACGTCCTTGGGCGCCATCTTGTTGGATCTGTGATACGAACTGTTGTACGACTCGAGCAAGGCCGGAAGTACCTCCACGTATTTGTAAGTGTTTGCGTGCGTGAAATACTTCCACATCTTGGTCTTGAGAGTGCGATTGACGCGCTCAACAACGCTGGCTTTAACATTGTTCTTTGTGGTGTAATGACGGACGCCGTGTTTCTTCAGAAAAGCCCTAAAGGTTTTGTTGGTGAACTCGGTTCCTTTGTCCGTCTGCAGAACCCTAGGAACGCGCTCGGAAAATATGGAGCGAAATGCTTGTGCTACCTCGGACCCAAGTTTGGATTTTAGAGGTACGGCCCAAGCGTACTTGGAGAACACGTCGATGACGGTGAGGATGTACGCGTAAGGTTTGTTATGCTCTTTGACGCTGTTCATGACGTTGAGGTCCGCCTCCCAGAGATCGTCCATATTGGTCACGTGATAATATCGCGTAGATAAGCGCTTCCTGACGGGTTTGTGCAGCGTGTAACTGTCCTGGGTTCGAAGAAAAGCTTCAATGGGACCCTTCGGCTTGCCGGTAGCTTTTCGAAGTGCGTTTACCGATCCGAAGCCGGCTGGGTGTTCCGGATTTTCGTAAAAGCGTCTCAGCATCTTCCATTCCCTCATCGCTTACTTGTACAGAGGTTTCCACTGTTTTAGGCGAAGGTTATAGCTGGGTCCACTGGATTACTTTCTGGGCGTGGAAGGAGAAGTTGGTCTTTTCTTCTTGAGTGGCGAGAAGGGGTTAACCTTTACGGTTTTAGGCTCCTGTTTTACCGACACCTCGTGCAACAGTTCAACGTCATCGTCGTCGTCGGCGTCGTTATCGCGAAGATAAGGCTGTTTCACTTGTGTCACGAGATCGAGATAGTTGCTCAATTTATATTTCATTAAGCGCCACTTTTCGTCGGCAGGCATCTTTTCGCGCTGGAGACGGTCGATATCCTTGGCTGGTCTGGAAATGGTTTTATCTATGAGGTGAAGTTTGTCTACTGTCTTAGGCTGCGGAGCAACCACTATTTGCCTGGCGTACTTCATCCAGCAAACTTCGACACGAGCGCGCTGCCCAACAAAGCCAGGACCGGCAAGAGGAAAGCTGGTAGGAAGCCGCCTTTCTGTATCAAGATTTGCTTCTTTTTCTTCAGTGGAAGCCTCTTGTCGACTAACTTCCTCCAGCAAGTTTTGTGCCTTTTTAAACGATTAAGACACTTTGTGGGCAGCTGCACGTTACCCTTACAGACGTTGTACATGCACTCGGAAACGGCCTTGATCAGCTCGGGGCTTGCGTCCTTGAGCAACTTTTTCCGCGCAGCTGGCTTGGCTTTGGCCAAGGCCACTAAATTTCCGTGTTGTCTCGCTATCAGCGGACTGCTGAGCGTGGCAACGCTCGACCTTCCTCTAGGCATTTTTGAGCGCGAATGAACGCTTGTCAATTTTTTAATCCCATTAAAAACATTAACAATCGTTGGGCACGAAATATGAAAGAGTTTCACCCGGCAGCACGCCGGTTCGATACCTGTAACGATCCGGCGTGTACTGCGTGCAATCTAACACCAGATAACCGTGAGGATGCTCGGTAGCCTTTTGGAACGCCTCTAATAGGAACCTAGAGTTCCTGGGTTCGATTTGCTGGCACAGCCTTTCTATTTGCATTTTGTGCCTGTTGTTCTTGAACGCCACGATGTAGTTTGAATTTATCGATATCGTTCTGAACTTGTTACCCTGAGGAAAGACGTTCTGCAGAATGTATATGACTCCCAAACGCTTGTGATGCGAGTCTCTGGTGAAGAAATTGGACACGGAGAGGCGGTCGCAGTCAAACATCATATCGTCCAGAATGACGAGGTGATCCTCCCCCACGTCCGATAGCTGCGGCACACCTGCATGCGTCTCGCAGCGTATGGGCATGCGCCTTAATTTGGGCGAGTATTCGGGAGGGTGACACCACAGGACCCTTTTAGGAACTTTGTCGAACATCTCCTCCGCGTTGCAAATGAGCGCCTTCACAAAAGTGGATTTACCGCAGCGCGACGGCCCCGCAACGAGCATAGTGCTCGGAACATTAAATTTCCTAATATTGTCCGGAGGTTGCGTCATGGGTGCCATATGTTCCGATAATGAGCACGCGGGAGGAAATGTCGTCACATTTATCGTTGTTTAAATGGCGCGCCGCCTCTTATACCCGTAGGGCACGGAATCGAAGTTGTCCGTGAGCACTCTCTTATTGACAACCATTCTGAATGTCTTGCTGGAAGGCTCCGTCACCACGGTCCACCCGGGTTTCCTTGCTATCTGCGTGCCCGACAGGACCACGGCCTTATCGTTGTCCCTTAGCACTACGTCGCGCATGACCTCCGCATTCACATGCCTAAGGTTGCCCGAATTGAGCGTGATGCCTTTAACCTTGCACACTTGGTGCGTGACTTTCGGCCCCTTTATTTCCAGGCAGTAGCTCTTCGGCCCCGTGGAGGCGAACCTGGAAACGTAGGCACCCTTGCCGAACTTTTCGAGCTCGTCGGTCATGTCCCCAAGGAACGCCCCCACGGACGGCGTCCAATCCCCGGGTACGCGGGTTGCGATGACGGAGTCCGTGTCGAAGTAGCACACTCGGTCGCCCAGTTTCCTGAGATAGGAGTACAACACGAGCCGAGCGTGCGCGGTCGTGTAGGCGGCGATGACGACGTTGGAGGTGGGGTTCACTCTTGGGCTCTCCCCGCCATACCTCCACACCACATACATGACGTTGTCGGTAACGGGTAGGTACGTCTGCACTTCGATTCCCGGATCGTTTGAAAGTTCCAGCATTCTCGAATACTCCTTAACGAGCTCGCAAGTGGACAGATTGTCCCGCTGTCCGTACTTTCCCCAGAAGGAATTAAGCATCAGTTTGGCGAGCTCTCGCCTTCCGGGATTGGGTTCGATGGCGTTCGGATCCAGTTGCACGCCCTCTCTTTCGAGGAATTGCCTCACGTACTCGCCTTTCTTCGCGGGGGTGTCGCAGTGGGATGGCCCAACGGATGCTTGTGTTTTAATTTTCAAAAATTGGTCGACGTAGTCCTCGAACAGACCCTTCTGTCCAGAGACGGGATCGTATCGCACCATCTGATACTCCCACATTTCGTACACCCTTATGAGGCGATACCCTTCTTCGAGTGCGACCTTGACTTCGTCTATGACCCAGGTTCCCGTCAAACACCTTTGCTGCTCGTCGTGGAGGCAGTCTTCTTGGTTCTCCTCCTCTGCGCACGCGCGGCATAGTGGAAACATAAGTTTACCGTTGACGCGCACAGGCAGTACTGGGTGATACAGCCCTTCCGCGGGAAGCACCGTGCACTTGATGAGGCCGCCCTGTACGTCCTTCAGATCGGGAAAGAGATCCAAGTGGATCTTCGGGTGTCCCACAGGGTACGCTCGGGTCTTATTCACCATCGGATACAGAGAGCAAATGTCGACATAGAACATTGTCATGTCGCCCTTGGCCTCGCAGTAGGTCGTTGTACAATTGGTCCGACCTCCGAAGAAGGCGTCTCTTGGGTTGAGAGGCTCGGGAATGGGAAAGGTCTTGACAAATTCTGCCAGTTCGGCGTCCCTCCGCGCCATGGCGTGGAAGTCGCATTCCCACATCTCGGTGACGTCATAGCCCCCCTCCCTCAACAGCTGCGTGACCCTCTCTGTGCTTTCAAGTCTAGAGGCCATGGTCTCGTTTCCCGTGGAGTAAATGACGGCGTGTCGGTTAGGAAAACAACGCCTACACCCGTGAAAGAAACATCCGTGAAACAGGTAGACCATATTGGCTTCCTGCCGATAACCGTCCACCTTCTGACCCAATAGCTTCACCTCTCTTCCTCGAAAAGCGCTCTGAATGATAACGTTTTCTTGCTTTTCCACCCACGATAACCAAACGCAAGCAATGCGCTAATGCTTATCGGCCAGACGGTAACCGCCCGGAGGTAGCAGAGCGATGGCGTTCTTGGGCATAAATCGTTTTCTATATACGCACATGCACGCTTGTGCGATGGTCACGCATTCTCTAAAAGGATCAATGCCGTTCTCCTCGAGGCATTCTTTCCTAAATTTTGCTACTCCTTGACTCAAGAGAAACACGTCCATCTTGCAGTACTTGATCATTTCCTCCTTCATTCTAAACACGTACTGCGATGACGTCATCTCTTCATGCCACTTCTCAAAGGCCTCTCGACCCTCAACAGACATGCCATCCGGGCAGAAGTACTTCTGCTCTGGCACGGGTCCCACGTAGTCTTCGTTGGTTTTAGTGTTAAATAGATAGGGAAAATACCCTTTGCATTCCTTTAACTGGAACGCCTTAGAAAAGCGAGATAGTGGCATGGGAATGAAGTTTAATGAGTCAAGAAAAGTAACGTTGCCAAACTTCGTCTTGTATATCTTGTTCCCGTTCATAATAAGCTCGGGCGTCCATTTAAGTTCGCTCACCATATGACGTAATAGGAATTGGCCGTCATACGAGCGCATGTTGTGAGCCAAGATGATCACGTCACAACTTGCAAACGTAGGTTGAGTGATGTGAGCAAACAGCTGCGTCACCGGTTTATCGTCAAAGACCCATTCTTTCACGCCACACCGCGTGCAGTACATCATCTTGTGCTGGTCGTCTATGCACAAGGGGCAAGCCTGGTATAGCACGCAAAGATTTGGAACGTGTTGAAACGTGTCCCGCTTTTCCAAATATGGAGTCTCTTGCGTGCATTTGAAATCAATGAACATAAAAACAAAATCGCTTCGAGTGCTCTTGGAACAGTACGGCTGTATGTAACATTGATGGTTTGGGTCTGCGTGTATCTTGCAATGACTGCAAAAGATTTCGCCGCACTGGTGCGCTATCTTCCGGTGTCTTAAGTTTAACAATTTATTGCAAGAAAGACAGACCTTTTCCACATCACACACAGACATGCCGTTCAAGTAGAACGCGCCTTTTTTCTTGTGATTATCAAAGCAATCTTGTCCCTTAAAATCGCGATGACACTCATTACAGCGTAAGTAATCGTAAGAGTCAACACGGCATACCTGGTGACATTTCGCACATTTTTCGTCGCAGCGATGGAATTCCTTCTTATTCTTAGAAACAAAGCAGCATTCTCGGCAGTACCATTTACATTTTAAAGCTGCGTTCAGGTTTACAATAGCGTTGCAATGTCCATCGTGCAGCATAAGATCGATGTGTTTTTCACTCTGTTTTCTCGATTTATATAGCACGTTCTTTCCCGAATGGTCTGCAAAGACCGTAAAGGCATATTCCTTCAGCATTTCGTCTAAACGTTTCACGTCTTCTACAGTAAACCTGCCATCGCTCTTTCCTACCGCCTCGCATAGCTCTACAGCTCTCTGTTTCTGCAAGAACTCACTCCTCCGAATGGTGTTATAATTGATGTCGCCATCCGCTTTTGCCTTGCACACGGCAACCGCCCTTGGAACGCGCAAGGTGTCCTTGTTGTTTGCAATTTCTACAATTCCCTTGTTCCTCCTGCATTCCTCGCACGGTTTAAAGCACGAACCCGCAACCTCTCGAGTCCAAACGCAAGTAATTTTCAGAGGCCCTCCCATCAAAAATTCCGCGTTACTTTGCATGACTCTCTCTATAAATTTAAGAACTGCCTCGGCATTCACTTGATCTGCCCTTCGAACGCTCATATTAAATGCTTTGGAAGATTGTTTCGAATCCGATATGGATATTCCTAAGTACCCGGGTTCGTTCTTCAAAAGCTCTGTCTTAACAAATTTTACAAGCTCATCAAACATTGTAAGCACCCACCTCCCAGGATCTGCTCCCGAAGGCATAGGCGTCACGGATATGTCTGTTTCGTTATACCCTGAATATAATTTTTTCGATTCCCTGCCCCTTTGCACCAAAACTTCAAACGTAGGTTGCAAGGTAGAATCGCCGCTTACCGCATTTTGCTCTTCCACGTTGTCCGACGTCATGTCCATACTCGCGCAACGGCAATGTTCACTTTCTAAAAAATGCTAGTTATCCTAAGTCTTCACGGTTATTTGTTTTACAGCTTGTTTTTCTCCTGAAAATAACGCTACTGCTAAAGTCAATGTAGACACTCGTTATTTCCCGCAAATGCAGACGTATGTTGTATCTGTCGATCAATTGGTATATCAGTAATAATTTGCCTTTCGGTAATATATGTATTTTTGAAATCTGAAGCTATTATTTCACTTCTTTAGCTATTTCACACACAAAATTCACTTCGGCAACAGTTTATCGCACCGGAACTTTTATAGCGCGCTTATCAAAACCACACCTTCCGGCTGCGCTCTGTATTAAGAACCTAATTAAAACTATCAGCGGGTTATCTTACCACAATTTCCCAAATTTTAATCGGGTAAATTTTCGGAGCGCTTCCGGTCCCACCATCGATCCACCGCAACATCCGGTTGCAATATCAAACAAGTTTTTGTACATCGACCACAAAACTACATTTCAACAATTTTCTGCTAATGAGACTTCCGTTCACACAACCGTTTCTAAACTTATCGCAACTTTTATCACAGCGGCCATATTGAATCACGTGAGTTCTCACGCTAGCGAGCATTATAATCTGCAGTGCTCCTTTCAAGCCCGTCATTCGTCTGTCTGCACTTATAAGGACAACACCGGCACCTCATCGGGACGGAAAGACGACTTGTGCTGACTACCGTGTGTAAACACTATTTTTACGAAACAGGAGTAGTGGAAAGACACGTAACTGTTTCTCTCCAACGAGACTATGGATATCCTGACAACTACCAGGATGGCGACAATTCTTTGAACAACGGCCGTCAGTACCCGGCTCTAGAGTGGATTTATGAGCCCACATCACCCAGCGAGCCACCACCGGAGTTGAATAGCACCACCAGCAGCAGAGTTCTAGAATCGCCAGCTTCTCCTGCTTCAACCCAATCTTCACTGGCGGTTAACCTAGAAGATTTTCGCGGTCAAGGCTACTCTTCAAGTTTTGACAGCGTCCTCCAGCAAGCATCACACACTGGATCCACCGTTATACTGAGTTCAGCTTCTTCCTCTTGTGCTTACAACCATGCTCCCCGGTTTGACAGTGGTGCACCTTCTACCTCGCCATCGTTTCAACCAATCTCTCCTTCAAGCGCCACAACGCTTCTGTATTCCTCTTCTTCTTCTCCTTCCTGCTCTTCCACTGCTTCTCGTTTCCAAACGCATTGTTCAACTCCACCACCACGCACTTCAACCCCCGTGTGTTCTCCTTCTCGGGGGTTCAACTTCAGAGATGACCTGCTCGACGGTGACACAAACATCAGCTCTATTTCCCCATCACCAACACCGCCGTCTTTGCCAGTTTCGCCTGCATCATCTCATAATACAATTGTTCTTAGTTCCTCATCTGCTCCTTCTTCTTCAACCCATTTCTCGCCCCACGCTTCTGCTCCAGAAGTAATTTCACCAACTCCTCCCAATTCTCCACCACCGTTCCAATTTTTCACGCCTATCTCACCTCAAAGATACACAACAAACGTCCATAATATACCCCTCATACGTCCAGTTGCAAAACACGCATCAGCACCGTCAAATTCATTAATTGACGCACTCTCCTGCTCCCCCTCAAAATTTAATCAACCTGTTGCCAGACGAAGCTTGCTCAAACAGTTTCAAGAGTCATCGTGTGAAACTCAGGCGGTGGTGCTGCTGGTGCAACACAGTGCTGGTTGGTGCTGCAACCTCAGCTGCGGAGACGACGGGTACGACAGCCTCTTTCACACCATCCCAGAGGTTGACCAACATTCCGAGGATAATGATGATGAAGAAGTAAGCAACCTAGCTTTGCCGCTGTTGGTGCCCATTACGGCGGAAGTGAAGCGGAAGCTTGCTCGGAGGGTACCCTTGTCACCGGAGCCACCACTCAAGAAAAAGAAGTTCCGACCCAGCTCGTAGGGAATTTATGCGATCACAAATAGTATTTGCTTTTTAAAAAAAACTGCTAATAATTATTTTTAGTGTTTTAGTGTTTTAGTTTTTTTTTTGAATTAAGATAGTGTGTAGTGCATCATTCCAGTGCTCTTCAAGGTTTGTACACTCTTTATTATTTTAATTATTCTACTTTATATTTCCGCTTTTAATTATTCTTTGGGCATATGAACTGCTGCAATTTTCAAAGTAAATTTTCCCAGAGGAAGAAATTGAATGGATGGTTAACCGATTACCTTACACAACTAATGATCCCTTTCTAAATGATTTTATATATTTTGGATCACCCTACGAAATTATTGAATTTTTTGCCCTCAGTGACACCATATACCAACCAAGGTGTCTTGTTTGCATCGCTTATCATACTTTACTGAAGTATAACATTCCAAACCCATATGCTCATTTACATACATATATTTGCAAGTGCGGTTCCTTAACCATTCAACATTACATTCGTCAGTAATTTTTTGCTGTAATCTTTTTTTTATTCTATTATAGAGTGCTGTGATAAAAATTCAAAAAAGTGCAACGCATGTACAGCTGCAAAATATGACCAAAAACAAAAAGAGTTACTGCTACGGATATATAAACCATACACGGTGTGGTATGGTCCAAAGGGTTATAGGTCATACTCAACTTTGTGTTTGCAATGTCTTGCACGTAGAGCATGTAAACTTTATGACATTCCTATAATCTACAGACATTTGGACGTCAAAGCGCAGTATCCGTGCTCATTGTGTGAAGGCACGTACCACTAACTTTTGTTGTACATCTTTTTTTTATTGTTCATTTCAGTTCTATGTTTTAATTGATGCACTGCTTATGTAATTATTATTTAATCAAAATATAATCTTATGCTTCTTTACTTTTACTGATCATGTGTTTTTTGTGTTTTTATTCCTTTAACCTCGTTCATACTTTGCCATTACAGGTTCCTTTCCTACTCCTAATATTTTCCTCTTAGTTGTCATTAAAACAGTTACTTCTACTAATGAAAATATTGCAGAATTTTTTTTAACTGCCACTCGAAAGAGTGTAATTTATATGGTGCACATCTATCACGCAAATGCAAAAAAAAAAGTTTTTTGGGTTTTAAGTAACATTAAGTAAGCACAAAGCAAGTACACCAGCGTACACGTTTATAATACCTATAAGCAAAATGCCTGCATATGAAAAGTAATTTACATTATTTTCTTGTATTTTTGTTTTTCAGCTACCTTCTCCTTTTTTACTTCGTCTCGTATTCCAGTGAATCTTCCTCTCCTCCCTCAGCTTCCGCTACCTCCTCCTCGGGAACCGCATCTTCGTCATAATTTCCTTCATAGTTAGGAAACTCATCCACTCCGCGCGTTAATGCGCTCTCCAAATTTGAAATCATCTGCTTTAACGCCTCAAAGTCATGGTTCAATTTAGCCACATTTCCTTTTATTCTATTTACCAATTCCTGCTGCTTCGTCACGTTTTGCTTGTTCTCTTCCAATTCCTGTTTCATTCTTTCCATCATTTCCTTTATTCGTGCTGCCCTTCCTTCACACTCTTCCTTTTCCTTTTTCGCTGCATCCACCTCTCTTCTTTTTTCTCTCGTCTTATTATCGCATTCTTTTCTCATCTTTTGTTTAACTCCATTTATTTCTTTCTTACACCTCTCCGAAGCCGCTTTCCTTATACTGTTCACCGACACCCTACCCGCAGTCCCACCATTTCCTTCACATTCTGAATTTATTCTCAAATTACCCTCCGCAGACCACCTTGAGGAACGTTTTACCCTCCCGCTTAATTTTCTACCCCCACCTAAGTTTAACTGCCACTCTCCATTCCCGCATTCTCCAAATATGTAAACAAAATTATCAGAAAAGTAGGAATTCATCTCATTTACTACACTATATGCCATTACAAGCTCGCTTTCCTCCGGCGTTAGTTTCCAGTCTAATTCCAAACCCTCTGGTAAATCAACTGTGTCCGCCAATAAACTACAATCCACCATCTCCACCAGAATCGAACTGTTGTCGCTTGTATACATGCGCACTGGCTTTTTATAAAATTTGCAACCTTCTTCCTTCCTTATCTTACGCTTTTCACAACCGCATTGCGAATTTACTACGTACCCCTCCGGACATTGAAGTTGTCCAAACTTTACACCCCCATACATCATCCCTCCACAATTCCGCCCGCTTTGACATCTCGTTATCGGCTTTAAACAATTATACACGTTCTTCAGTGTCCCCATAATAATAAAATCAGATCCAAACCTACATCCACTACCCTTACGGTAAACGCAGGTACAGTTAGACAACAATTCGTAGTCCTTATCGCATCTTGTCAAATTTTCCAATGTCCCGTTTGGTTATTTAACATAAACCCACATCTCCCAAAACTAACGCAGCTATCCTCTGCGCCAGCTGTGACGCTTATTATCAACGCGATCGCTATCAAAATCATCTTTGGGCATAATCATTTCCACCTCTCCTTTTATATATTTTACTTCCCCATTCTTCTTTGCTCCAGCTTTTTCTAACCAATCACAAATACTTTTATTCCTACCAATCAAATCTCTACCTTTAACCTTTTCAACCAATCAAAGACATTCTTATTTTAACCAATCACAAACTTACACGTCACTTCCCCCCTTCCTTTTTTAATTATGTTCACCGCTCATTTGCATCCTTTTGCTCCTTGGACGTCAAACTGGTCACCGCTCCATTCCTTCTGCTAAAGTCATGTGACATTTAATCACAAACCTATCCCAAAAAGACACGTGACTTTTAATCAATATGGTCACGTGACTTTTAATCCATATAGTTTACCCTGGATTAAGCAAGTGGATTAACGCTAATCCTGCCACCATGTTTTTCTCCCAACTTTCGCGCCATAGTTCGCTAATCCACCACAGGATTAAAAGCGACACTAGCGCTCTAATCCACTCTGGTGGCAGGATTATCGTTAATCCACTTGCTTAATCCAGGGTTATCACTACTTATGATCCAATCACTTTTCATTGGGGTGTAGAATTTTCAAGTCATGAGCACACTGCGAGACTATAGGTGCCATCCGCAAATCTCGAAGGACCCTATCTATGTTCCGTTACCATATTCTACTCTCACCAAGGCAGCCCGGGTTCAATCCCAAGGGACCGCAAAGTGAGACTTGTGGTAGACAACAGGACGTTGGGTTTTCTCCGGAATCTACGGTGTCCCGCGCCATCTCATTCCACCAGTGCTCCATCATCTCAAGTATCATCTGTTGCCGCATATAGTAAAAGCGGGCGTTAAACATTACACACTTCATTTTCATTTTACCATATTCTAAAGAAGTCAATAACTTGTGATAGTCGAAAGCTTAGTCATAAAAACTACTCCATGCCACATTCGAGAAAGGGCGGGTTTTTAAAACCAACCAAAGTACAGCTTTTGCAGACAAATAGCAGACGCCTCATCTGCATTAAAGCGCAGAACGTGTTAGAGGAGAACAGATTGGCCGACAAGTTAGTGTCTAGAGGCAACGCTTCGCCTGGAGGGAAAGTAAATTGCCATGTTAGAATCTCGACTACAGAGAACCCTCGTGCCCCTTTGGAACACATGCGAGACACCCAAAGTCAATGTAGGCGTTGTGAAATGAGCTGTTGGGAAGTGTACTACATCAATTGCATCAAGCGTACCGAGTAACAGCAGTTGGCAATTTTGAACTGGCCTTCCACAGACCTCCAACCCTGCCTGTGCTTTGACAGAATATTTAAAGGATACTGTTTATAGCTATCACTAGAGAATATAGATATCTTGCACAAAGCAAAATGAGGTAGTGGAGCAGATGTTGAATGATTTGCTTAGATGTGTCTAGGAGGAACTGGAGAAACATTCAGTCACCTGCGGTGTTACTTGCGTGCTAATTTTCATCATTTTTACTCTTAATGCAAACTTATACTCCATTATTTTGCTTCAGTTTTGTTCGCCTATCGAATAAAACAACCTTGCTTTTGCACTAGATACATTGTTAAGCAGTTGGTCTCTTATTGTTCCTACTTTGAATGAATTTTGGGATATACAATTTTGTTACGGGCCAAACACATATGCTGCTCTATAAAATAAAGCTATTAGTATTACACCTTCGTGAACATGCTCTATATTTATTGATAACTAAATATGATAGTCCACTAAATGGTTAATATGTAGGCTCTTGAAACTTTAAACCTTATAAACGTAATATTATTTCAGATCAAAGCAAATGAACTCGCATACTGGCAACACAATTGGGTTTCATAAAATATTGGGAGGATGCCCTCCGCTCACTTGTACAAATAACAAGTCTTTCCGCGACTACATCACTGACTGCATAACATTTTTCAGGAAATTTTCTGTAGCATTTGCTAGTATTTGCTTGCTAGATACGTTTTAGTTGCTTTCGTGTGGTTGGATGTGTCAGGAAGCTCATTCTTCAATGTAACGATTGCCGAAGTCTCTTAATGATAAGATTGCCACAGATCTGGATAATTGTTGTTCAAGGATGCAGTTACGGGGCGGAGTACTATCTTACATGAAGATGTTTTGTGTCTTTTCCTTGTAATTCCTCAGTATAGGGATGCCGAAGTTTAGTGAATTGCCATAGTAGCACCCGTCCTTTACAGTAAGTCTTTTATTTCATTGCTGTGTTCTACGAAGAAATAAGGGCCAATGATGAATTGCCAATTGAGTAACAATGCTAAAGTAACTCTTGAATGTTGAAGACCGTCTTGAATTTTAATTTCAGGGTCATTTTTGAGCAAAATATAGATTTTGAGTTTATTTATAGGAGCCAAATGCGCTTCGTCAGAGACAGTGAGAGAGGGAGAGAGGGAGGGGGGAGTGCGTGTGCCAACAAAACATTAGTAATTTGAATCTCTGCTAACACATATAAAATAAAATCACATCTGTCTCTCTTTTCACTTTCTTGGAGTGTGGACGTTTGACTGCAATTCATATGACTGCACACTAAAATGTTTTCTTGGAATTCTCCGAAGTGTGTTGTTACTTATCTGAAGTTCCCTAGATCACCATAGGGCATCCGTATATTTCTTATCAGTAATAGGACTAGTTTAAACTTCCTAAACATCTTCCCGTAATTATAAAGGGAACATGGGCCTGCTCTTATATTTCTAATAGTTACACATTTTACAGATCTAAGAGAAAAGCACTTCTACCTTTCAAAATAACATTGCATCAGCTATATTTGTCATGAAGTTATAGTACCAATATTTATGGCTTAAAAATTATTACAGCTGTGTGAATAAAATTATGGAAATTTTATTCAGCAAAACATTACACCCTTGTCGATGGTGAACTCTAGAGAGAAAATACACAGAAAGGGGAAATAAGGAAAACCAATCTGCATTTCTTGGCCAGTATGTAACTCCTTGTCTTTTTAATCAAATCTCAAATATTAAGTTTATAGCTGTTTAAATTTTGAAGTGACTTTCGAAGTCCCGGCGTTTCTAAAAAACTGGTGCATGTAACAAACGGCCATAATAATTAAGTATTCGGAATATATATATTTTTTTTCAATACAAAGAATGGTAACATATTTTCTTAATGTATTATGTATTATAGCAAGGTCTTACTGATTGACAGTGTGTATATTTGTCAAAAATTAAGTTACTCCACAATTATGTTTGGAATGGATAGCATTGGTTTCCTTGGTCAAACAGTGTGACTTCTTATGATATAAACTACTTTTTAATGTTGGTGACATAATTTTATGCTACCATTATTTATATTTCCTTATACGAGGTGCGTTCAAGTTATAACACCTATTTTTTCAGAGCTGGGACCAGATAAGAACTTCTGTTTTTTTTAAGTACACGTGGACTTTATGTGAATGCGTGGCAGACAGCAGAACTCTAATGGCACCGACGAGAGTTAGGACTGTTTTTGATAACTAAAATGAGGATGTTTATATTGCAGGAACAACGTGTCATGTTTTATCCATTTTCGTGATGTGACACCTATTGAAATTCATCGCCAGTTGAGTGAACCATGTACTTTGGATGTGTCTAATATGCGCTTCTGGGTGACACAGCTCAATGAAGGCAGAACATCGGGTGACAACAAAGCAGGACAGTCACTGCCTCAACCAGCCGGTCTGACGATAGGATCCAACGAGTGGAGAAACTTGTTTTGGAGGATCGCCAATTGAGCGCTGCAGACAAAGCCTCCAAATTTGGCGTTTCCATTCCTGCTGGAATATCTCAAAATGCAAAAAGTGTTCTGCCTTCATTGAACTGTCGCACCCAGGAACGCACATTACTCATCCGTGGTACCGTCACCACATGCCTCACTCAAATTGGCGATGAATTTCAATAGGTGTCACACCACGAAAATGGAGAAAACGAATGATCACATGCTGTTCCTGCAATGAAAACTTCTCCATTTTAAGTATCAAACAGTCCTAACTTTCGTCGCTGCCACTAGAGTTCTTTGAGCTGTACAGAGCTGCCATCTCTGTCACGCATGCAAATTGTCCACGTGTATTTTAAAAAAGAAAAAAAAAACAGAAGTTCCCATTTGGTTTCAGTCCTTGAGGCGGTCCTTGCCCGTTAGGAACCTGCTTGAGTCCTACCAGCACTCAACACCTCATAAAATAGGGAAGATGACGGGTGAGGGTTACGGATGGGGGAGGTTTCCTGGACAGGTCGGGGTTTTCCTCGGGGTTCGCTCGGCATGGACTCTCTTCTTTGTTTTAGGATGTGGGATACGTCCTGACTGGATGTGATATGATCAACGAAGAAAACACCATGATCACTTTATTCGCTACAGTATTTAGATACCTCACTCGCCACCTGTAAAGTCGCTGTTTGTAGACTCGTGTGTTGTTTTTGGCGGTAACGAAAGTTCTTTACACGTGTTATGTGTTCAGTGTATTCCTACCACACTGGTATGTACGGCGTGGTTCCACTGCGCCCGACCGACCGAGAGCTTCTCAACTATCAAAATCACGGATCCACTATCTCCTTGATTTCCCCCTCTATCGTTACATTTTGAATTTTTGTGTGAGTCACGTGTGTAAGTTCACTGTAATTGGTTGGTTTCAATTTTGAGTTTTAACCATCGTACGAATTTTGTATGTGTGCATGACCGAACGTTGATATAGAGTTTCCCACAGGATCCATTTATTTAATTCCGAGGCACGTACGCTGCAAAATTTTAGGAATTCGGATAATCTAAGACTCTATTGTACCGATCACGTACGTATTGGCATAAAAGAGAAAGAGCAGGACAGCAGACCGACCTGCCACATGGTTCGGAGGCATTGTTTTCCTAGGGGTGGACCTGTTATAAAGGAAAGCCGACCGACCGTATGTTCTCAACCTTGAGGGACCTCATATTCCTGTTTCTTCTGTAATAGCTATGTATTTACTTTTGATGCAACAATCAGTGTAGAATATCTATGCTAACCTAATATTATTTTGATAGAACATATATTAAACGACTTTATGTTTATGACCAAAGGGAACTTTTACATCCTCAAAGAAAAATAGGTGTTATAACTTGAACACACCTTGTATCTATTACACGCTGTATCCGTTTCATAATGTTGGGACTGACGGCGGCACGCTCAAAGGGTTCGGCGCGGGAAGATTAGGTAGGGATAGTGTAGCACGGAGACAAAGCTTCCTGAAACAGATAAAGATAGCGCGGAGATAAAGGCATGACGAAACAGATAAACTTAGGTGTCTGGAACGTTCGTGTTTTGTCTGGTGCCGTCTTACAGAACATTCGATTTTCTTCTGGAACCATGAAGATGTATATGAAAAGGAGCCGCGATTGCCAATGCGGCAGGGTCAAAATGGAGCTTGATAATCGTGCGGCTGTATTTTGAACTCTTTGTTTGTGGGTGTGGCAGACGAACTAGAAGATTGTAATTGTGTATATGACGTACTTCTGCCACTGTAAGGGTTGACCAAAGTGTATTTCTACGGAAATAAAAACATTTTGAATTTCTGAGAATTGGACTTATAATTCTACGAACCCACAGTCAGAATAACAACTAATAAATGAAGTAAGTATCCACTATGGCACAGCAGCTGTTCAACTCCAAGGCAGAAGTTTTGTTAGCTTCGATCTGAACTTAATTTTAAGCAATATTAGTTTGACACCTTCACATTATGTAAATACGATATTGCCATAAATATCGACCAAACGCCTAACTACATCCAGGAATGTGATAACAATCCGATAATTACACTTCCGGGATATATGTGATCGCGTATTTATGCAGTGAATATGGTCCATCGTTTATTTCCGCTGGTGGGAGGTTTAAAACGGAATGGCAGCTTTAAGACTCAATCACGCCAATGCTTTTAATTTTATTAATGAGAAATATTGTTCATCTAGACCGTTTACATCTGTGTTGATTAATGGAACAATTTACTTTTTTAAATAAGCTTTTGGTACTATTGATGCAACACATGGCTTTGCAGTGATTTCTGAAACAGAACGTAACAACAAATGACTATTATGCTATGTTGTGAGAATTATTTATTTTTCTTTTAGTATTTTTTAAGGGGGGGCCTGTAATAGTCTAAAACATCTCTCCGGTTTGGATCTTAATCAATGTTTGCAAATTTATTTTACGGCCTCAGAACCTCATGTAATTATTAGATACAATATGTTATACCCTCATAACTGATAATTTGAGCTCATATTCGCTGCATTCATAACGGGCTTACACTTTGAACTCATATTTCCCTTACATGTTTGTGAGGTTAGCTGGACATGCTTAAATGATATTTTACTCATGGAAGTAGAACAAGCATTCGTCATCTTGTTTCCGGCTTCCATTATAGCTAATGATCCATGTGAATAGTAAGTATGAGTAAAGATACGTAGGGAGATATGAAGAAGTATGCTGCCAAAACATTATTGTGAAATATAATTGCCATGTATTATTTAGGTTACTATTTCCCAAAGAAATGCTACATGAATTCGTGAAAGAGACTTTCTGGGTTTGTGCAGCAAAAATATCTTGTATATAGGATTAAGTTTAGAATTACAACGGAGGGAATTTGGCACAGAAACCTCCATTTTATTGTACCTAAGCCGCAAGTGCGGCATCCCGGGGAGGAAGGTGAGTCGAGAGGAGAGAGAGGGCGGCCAACTGAAGGAGTCACGTCAGCGCTGAGACACCCTCTGGCACTTCTATCCTAAAAGAGACTACCAGATGAGAAGATGATCTGAAATTATAATGGAGATGAAATGGAGTGACAGGAAATTCGGGGGATATAGCTAACCTACCCAGCATTCGCCTGGCGACCCAGGAAATCACCCTAAAAATGGGTCAGGTCGGCTAAGGAAATCGAACCTGGGTCTCCCGAATGCGGACCACAGACGAAACCGGCTCAGCCATTCCGCACTGTAGAAGGCTCTTAGTAAACAGATGGTACTATGTGATCATCAGATATCGGAGCCCGTACACCTATAAAGGGATATGAAGTTTACGAATCTCGCAGGATATAACTGCTGACGTTAGTCCCGGGGAAATCACGCAGGGATAGTCCGGTTTGCAACGCCTAGCTTTTGTTTCATTACAACTACTGCTCGCTACGCAGGTAGATCTGCCTTCCAGGAAATGCAAGGTGTTTGACATATTATGTTAATAGCATTACTTTCATAACAATTATTGGACAGTCTCCATTTTATAAATCAAGAGTTTTGGTTAATATAAACAGCCATTAAACAGCTTGAATGTAGTTTCGAGCTGTCTAAAAGCATTCGAGGAGCTGTCTGCAAAAATTAAAAATATAGAGAATGCACCAGCTACCAAACAAACAAAAAATGAATTGCCCAGTATTCAACACAAAAAATACTGAATTTTCAGGATTGTGTAATATAAGAAATAAACTAAGTCTCGGACAAACATAAGGAAATGATTTTTACTACTCATATGCACCATTAACGTCATGTGACATTGAACGAACTTTCTTCCAATATTTTTATATTGTTTCCTTGAGAGGCGCAGAAAATTCATATTTGACAATTTAAGAATGCACATGGTTGTTCACTGTAATTCCCACACCGAAAGCAATGAGAAGGATGGCATATTGTAGATTAGGTTGCATGTTGTATCCGTACCGGAATGTACACACACAGCGCTTCGGTATACCTGTTGACACGGACGTTTGCTGATGTCGCGCCTGACCTTGTACAGTATCTGTGCGCCTACATTGATTGCTAAGGTGTACGGGATCCGATGTCTGGTGAACATATTCTCTTCATAAATATATCTCCAGAAACGCGTTTGTTTACAAGCTGGTGCCCTTGAAATGTAAAGGGGAATTAGTAGTGGCAGCAGATAATTTTAAAATAAGCATTAAAATATTATAAGGTGAAATATTTATAATATTTTGAGGTTTATTGTTGCATGCACAGCAGTCCTTTGCCATCCCTAGAGTCAACAATAGTGTTCATGGTATCATTGTGTTTACTAGTTTCATACTGAACAGCATTAAACTGTATGCTATCGTCAAGCGGAAATAAACAAATAAATAGTGGCCTTGTACATAATTGCGGAGTACAGAGATGATTCTGATCTACAATAAGGGGCTTGATGATTCTTTCAACGTTACTCAAACGGGCCTCGCGCATCCTAAACATTGTTGCCAGGATTGCAGGAGTGTTTAAGTGAAACAGCCTCTTCGCGTCCTCACATACACTGTATCCCAAGAGTTCATGCCATAATCACAAATAAAATTCAGTCATTTAAAGCACCTTCTGTAGTTGATTAAGGTGTCGCCTGTTTACTGATATTATTTACGTTGTTTTATTTTTCACATGGTTCACATGATCCGTCCTGCCACATCCTTATTATAGAAATCTGTGCACATAAATAAAGTTTATCTCAAAATCGGTGTATCAACAAAGTACAATGTATACATACGCATTCCACTTATCATTGTAAAGTATAAATTGTACTTTCTGCACTACGTGTAATAAGTAGATATGGTTCTATCCCGGCCAGGAATTTGATATGAGATTTTATCCGAAATGCATGCTTTGAGATTCAGTGAATCTAAAAAAAAAGGGGGGGGGGAAACAGCATTTCTTAAGTCTTTTCTGCCAGCCGCTCGTGTGTGTATGCGTGTGCGTGTACGAGCGCGCCTGTGTGCCTAACTGTCTTTTGAAGAGCGTAACTTAAAAAGACAATGCTCGACCAAGCAGTATGTGTGGCTTTGTCCTGTCGCTTCGAAAATGTTTTTTGCTGTCGACTTGTCACTTCATTTTATTGGTCTGAGAAGAACAAACAAAATATAATCATATAAAAACTAGACATACTATTTTTAGAGCACATAGTTATCTATCGAATAACAAAACGCGTTGTCAAAACATTTTATTTATCTCGCAAAACTAGCACCTAAAGGAAACGCCAGGACTTATGAGCCAACCCATTATTTATATTACTGTCTTACGAATTGTAGTTTCTTCTTTTGGAATCCTTGGTACACTTTATTCCTTCTCTTACTACTATGCCATTTTTATGGAAACAGCTTACCAAAGTATCCCACAACAAGATGAGTGAAAAGAAGGGCATCGATGTTTTGCTGCTCTCGCTATTTACTTAAGTCTGACATGCACTGACCTAATCTGGTTGATTATAATTAATATAATACAAATAACTTTTTGTATGATTTAGAAATTACTGAAGGGACTTCTAATAACAAGCCGCAGTGACTTTCCCAAGATTTCATAGCCGCTTGGGACAGTGATTAGCAGCGCGACGATGCATTCTTTTGTGATGCGAAAAACACTGCTTTTTGTCATGGCTGTGTTTACCAAAATTAACATTTTTAACCCATAGTTTATGAATAAATGATTGAGCAAAAAAGTGATGAAGAGAATAAGTTTGGTAGTAGGTATAGGTTACACAACATAGGGAAACAAATCGCGCACTGCCACCTATATAGAACTATTGGCTACCATCCTCTTAACAGAATTTGGATAAACTGAGAGTGCCACATCAGTTTTCAGGCAAACGGGTCACAGATATGCGCGGAAATTCCAAACACCTTCAGGCTTGATAAACCGTCCCACTGCTGCAGCTGTATGGAAGGGACATGTCGATCAAGCAGCCACGGGATGTATACTGACCTTTGAGCAAGAAACTGCGCCATCTGTCCGGTACCGTCATACTCTACGAAACCTAGAGGATCATCTAAAAGACGAGAAACACAAAAAGCTAGATAGCTGAGGTGCGAGAGGCTAAGGGTCATCGAATACTGCTTTATTTACTACTGCTACTAAATTGTGAGGAGAGAATGGAGAAACCACCCTAACATTCGACTTCCAATTAGGGAGATTCTCAGTGATGTGCATCCAAAAATCAGGGAAATAGCATTGTGGGGATAGGCAGTGCCTTATCACCTTAAACACGTGTTTTAATCAAATCGCTAGAGCCTTTTTAGAGATAACTAAAATTTTCAAAAAATTGTCTATATAAACGGTAATCGCGAAAAGCGGATTTTTATGAAAATCTTAATTTCACATCTTCAGAACATACTTAAATACCAAGTTTGGAATTCATCCTTTATTTGCGTCAGGCTATTCACCCCCCCTCTCTCTCCCTCTCTCTCTCTCACACACACACACACAAATCTTTCTCTTCTTTTCTTAGATTAAGGGCATGTATTTTAGTTGTAATGTCATGATACAATTTTTGGGTGGAATACAATGCTTATCCGGAAATTAAAGACCTTTTCCCAATAAAACCACTTATATTTTTGGCTAGAATGCATTACCTTTTCTACCTTCTATATGGGTAAAGAAAAACAAAGAAATAAAAATGAAATAAAGCAGACAGGGAAAGAGAAAAAGAGAGAAAGTGAAAGAAAGAAAAGAAAGGGTGGGTGGAAGGGAGGGAGGGCGGATGAATTCTCGAGTGCAGCGAGAGAATGTATCTGGGAAGTTCAGATCGTCGAATAGTATTCATCTAGACTTTTGTCACACGAGGGATTCCTTTGATTAGTTATAGTGGTGGCCTGTGCCAAGTTACGTGTGACGTCAACTTCTCTGGTGGCAATGTGAGTGTGTCAGTGATGCCAAACGTATCGGATTTCCGCTACGCGTAGCGTCATTTAAGCATTCTGGAAACATTTCGGATGAATGCGAAAAAGTGGGACAATGTAGCGACTTTTGTCATTATTTTTAATAATAAAAATTATGCTAAAAGGCAATGTAATAATGTTAGAAAACTATTCTTAGGGAAATCGGGTTGAAAAATCTCTCATTTGGATGGCAATGTCCCGCTGCTGGAACGGTTACCATGGATGTTAACAGATACCTGTCAGATAACGCACTGATTATTCTTGTAAGAGTGAAAGGTGATAATGTGTAGTGTTTAACGCCCGCTTTTACTACATACGGCACCGCAGGCGGTGACACTGATGATACATGAGATGAAGATGGAGCACCGGTGGAATGAGTAATCAGTGCGTTATATGAGAGGTATCTATTACCAAAGATAAATCCATGGTAACCGTTCAAGCAGCACGACTATAGCTCATGTTTACTCTTTACGCCAAGCACCGGGCTGGACAGTATAAACCATTCTCGATGGTTGTCAAGTTATCAACATGTTTATGCAAGCTACGTAGCATGATGCAACGCTTTCTCACCATCAGGGTCTCAGACTTCATTGCAATTTAAATCATACTTTCAACTTCTCAAGTGAATAGTACGTTTTAGTACGTTGCGTTTATGTGTCAACAGTTATATAATAAACAAAAGTTAACTGAATCCATCAGCACTCCTTGTGTTCTGGTGCAGAGTAGGAGGTAAAAATTTACATTCAAAAACAGGCAACTGCTGTATCACACATACCCAACATCTGATGGACCTGTAAATAAATTAGGAAAATGCATGTACAATTTTTCAAGGAGTGCTACAGTGACAGTAGCATCTTCTGACAGTGATGACTAGTAAACCATTTTAGGCAGCCAGTACAGATCACCCTTCACTTATTTGTAGTTATTAGTTATTAATTTATTAAGTATATTAACACGCTCATTAGCAAATAAACAACAGGATCATAATTACCATTAATCCATCGTCTTGGCCATTTGTCACCTCAAAGAGAAAGGTTTGTTGTTATTTTATGTATAATAAATTTTGCTCAACAGGTAGCGAGATTCAATGTAATTTGGTTGGCAACCCGGTGTGTGTGAAGTTTATTCTGTGTCTTTAGCCAGTCAGCTTTCGTAGATTGAACATATGTATGAGTAGCTAAGAGCATTTTGTGTGAGGTGGTTCACCTCTATGAGCCCAATGAAATGTTTCTGTTTGCTGTATTTTTAAACTAATACATTTAATTTAACATATTTAAATTCTGTTTCGTTGTAGTACCAAAGAATCCCAACCTTTCCTGCCAAGCATGAGTTCATGATTACCATCTGAGCATACGTTTATTCCCCGGTCCATCCTGGCCAAACGTTAGAAAACCTGAATCCAAAATCCATCCATGATCAGGATGTGGCACTATTTCATAACAAAAATATAAATTGAAATATAATATCGCACATTTTTTAGAATTAAATGTTATGCTGAATAAAAGATTAACCTGAAACATATTCATTATGACTAGTGCAGTTCTACTTACTCAGTATTGCCAACTGAGGAAAACTAAATATATGAATTAATGTATGTTACAACAGAAAACCAGTTCATAGTCTCAAACAAATATCTCTTAGCTTTTAACATTAACAAATCGCCGTCATTCTAGGAAAGTGCATTGATTAATAAACTAACAATATTGTTAAAAACATAGTTGTCAAATTGAAATGGAGTGCTATTTTCATTAGAAAGAATGACATCGAGTCTGAAGATGTAGATATGAAAGCAGAACTTAGCACAATAGCAGTTCCGTTCGGTATTGTATTATCCTCTTAAGCGCGGTAGTGTTTTATGGGAATACAGTTTTTGACACTGGCGAAACCAAAAATTGCCCAAGTAGTAAATAGTATATGGTAAATCAAGGCCTCTACATTAAATAGTCAGCATAACGTTTGGTTTCTTATGATACCAAAAATTAATGGGAGCTCATGTAGAACAAGTTATACATAATAATGGAAAGCTTTTAATTAATTTTGTAAGTTATAACAATTTAAACTTAACAAATACATTTTTCCCTTACAGAGATGTGTATAAATATACCTGGTGTGCAAGAGACCAAAGAAGTATAACTGATAACATTATATAGATAGAGTCAACATGAAAAATTCAATGCCATGGCTGGGATTTGAACCACGGATCTCCTGGTTTCCGTCCAGTCGCTCTTAACCTTTGAGCTACCATGGCCAACGTGCCTTCCTGACGAATCAACTGGAGAGTTTAATGTCAGGAAGGCACGTTGGCCATCGCAGCTCAAAGGTTAAGAGCGACTGGACGGAAACCAGGAGATCCGTGCTTCAAATCCCGGCCATGGCATTGAATTTTTCATGTTGACTCTATCTATCAAAATCCTTAGCCTATATACGGCTAGTGTGGATAAATGATTAATTTCCATCAATTAACTAAAATTATAACATTATGTTAATTATAAATGTGCTAATAATGTTCTCGATACAGGAGTATTTAGAGGATGTGACCATTACCTTCTGAAAACAAAGCTAGCAATTCCTGCCAGATGGAAGAAGAGTAGAACCAGAACAAATAAAAACACAGGTAGTGTTAAAGCTTTTAAAGTTCATTTATTGAAGGATGAATCCACTAGAAATATATATCAAGCACGCTTTAAATCTTTTTAAAAGACAATACTACAAGTAAAGACATCAGTGTAGAATGGAAGGATAAAAGACCATAATACAGGCAGCCACTGAATCACTTGGAACAAGAAGAAAAAAATATCTATAAAAGGAAAATACCAAAGATTTGGAATGATATAGTTAAACTCGTTGAAAGAAAGATTTATTCTTAAAGTGTTTGAAACTGAAGAGAATTTAATTGAATAAAAAAGAATAAGAGCTATTACCAAAAGGGAAGTACGGGAAATTAAACGAATCTCTTGGGAAAAGTACATTAGTTACATGGAATTTGATGTACAAGGCTGACAAGATAAGACATCAAATATTAAAACTACTTTAATAGAGGTGATAAAGACAATTTGAATTTAAATTTAATTTCCTAACATAAGTTAATATCTCATTTTCAATATTTATGGACGGAGGAAGACGAAAATGAGGAAACTGTCTGAACATTAATAGAAGAAAATGTAGATCCAATTCCATTTTAAGAATTATGGTCTACAATTAATAGCCTCAAAAATAAGAAAACCTCTGGAGTTATTATCTAGAATTGATAACTTCAAAAATAATAAAACTCGTGGAGTAGATTGTGCTAATAATAATGAATTAGTTATGTCTCCACTCAATTGACATTCGACTATTAAACTTAATAAATAGGTATATGTTTGAAGTTCGGCCATATTCCAAAAGAATGGAGAATAGCTAAAATATATCCAATGTATACAAAAGGTGATCGTCGTGGATGTAAAAATTATAGAGGCATAAGTATTTTAAATAGATGCTAAAAATTTATGCATCTATTCCGAAAAGTCATTTAAATATAATAACGAAAATATAATTATGGAAGAGCAAAGTGCATTAAGAAAAGTAAGATCTTGTTCTGATTGTATATTTACTGTTAATGAGCTAATAGAAAAACACAGGTAGTTCAATGTACCGACTTATATTGCATTTCTAGATTTCGAGAAGGCCTTTGACAACGTAAATAGAAGTAAATTATGTAGTGTTATAAAACAGAAAGGTATACCCCAAAATTTGACAACAGCAACAACAAGTGCATATGTAGAAAACAGATCATGATAGAAACTGGAATGAAGACCGATCTAATGGCAACAATAAACAAAGAGTAAGACAAGAGCATCCAATTGCACTGTCACTTTTTAATATTTATATTGACGATTCCATATCTGATTGTCACACCAAATTAGATTCGCAGTTTATAATTAGAAATAGATATTTAGTTACTTTATTGTTTTCAAACGATCAAGTTTTCATATCTAGCTCAGAAAATGGTCTACACAAAGCGTTACATATAATAAATATCACTGTCTTTCAATATAGCGATACCAGTTTGTAAGCAGTCTAAAATGAAGTGACATGTGTAGCGTATAACGCCCGCTTTTACTACATACGGCACCGCAGGCGATTACACTAATGGTACATGAGATGAAGATGGTGCACAGGTTGAATGAGATGGTGGGGGAAACATGAGATCCCGGAGAAAAGCCGCCCCAGCGCCGTGTTGTCCACCAGCAATCTCACTTTGCGGTCGCCTTGGAACGAACCCAGGCCGCCTTGGTGAGAGCCAAGTGGCCCAACCACTGAGCGTACGTAGTCTATTTGTAGTTCTAAAACCCAAGACTACTACATTTGTGGAAGGTTCTTAAGTTTTTTTTTTTTTTTTTTAATTTTCTGGATCAGACGCAATTTCTGATCCAGCTCCAAAAATTACAACAAAACGTAACTTAAAGGCATGCAAATTAGACAAGCCGTGGGGTCGTTGAAGGGTTATCCTCCTCCGTGGAGGAGGGTCCTTCGACTCTTGCCATACCGGGACTAGGTCCCTTACTGGCATGGTGGTGGGTATTTATAAGGGATGGTGGTTAGATGGTGGAGATTAAGGTTGAGATTAGTGTAAGAGTAAGGATGTTTGATTTATGGGAAGGGGACCTGAAGTTATTGAGTTCCAAGGATAAGTCTGGGACGCTTGTATCTCTCACCAGGATCAAGATCATATTCCCCGAGACCTCGGATAAGGTTACTGAAACTGGAAGGTAATTTTGCATAGAAGGCGTGGGATAGATGCAATATGTAGTCAAAATGTTTTGGGAAGTTAAGATCAGAATGGATATTTTCATTTGGGATGTACCAATCGGCTGCAACTGCTGACCGAAGGTAACGGTTTTGGAGAATCTGTAGTTTGTAGAGATGGGATTTGGCCGCTGCATCCCAGACTTGGCAGGCGTAAGTGATTGCAGGTCTGAGTACCTGCTTATATAGCAAAAGTTTGTTGCTAAGCGTCATAGCTGATTTTTTGTTGTATAGGGGATAGAGTATGGCCATCCTTCTATTTATTCTGTTTGCTACGGTTGTTATATGCTCCTTCCATGTCAGATGCATGTCCAAAACTACACCTAGGTAGCTGGCATGCGTGGACCAAGGAATGTCCGCTCCTGCTAAATGCAGATTTTGAACGTCTTGGAGGGGTCTTCTAGTGAGGGTGACGGCTTGCGATTTGGTGGCGTTTAGTTTCAACCGCCAGGTGGCGAACCAGACATGTAGCATGTTTGGGAAGATTTGAGCTCACCGCACTGCATTTTCATTGCGCTTAGATGCTACTGTGATGGCTGTATCATCAGCAAATAAATGTAGGTGGCATGCAAATTAAGGCGATTCAAGAACATATGTACCGTAATACATAGCCTTTAAAGTCAACTTACACCTTTATGTTTCTTTATAATTTATGAAAGTACTGTAATTTTTGTTTGTTTCATCAGCAAATGAATATAGGTGGCATGCAAATTAAGGCGATTCATGAACATATGTACCGTAATACATAGCCTTTAAAGTCAACTTACACCTTTATGTTTCTTTATAATTTATGAAAGTACTGTAATTTTTGTTTGTTAAGTTTACCACTTTTTTGAAATCAAAAAGCAATCAAAATTGTATAACATTGTTGATACTTTTCACCATATGCTCTGTTTCTGCTTACTTATTATTAAACCATAGCATGAAAAGCTTGTCCTGCCATCTGTTGTTTATACACGTACTACTAGTGCGGTGCTCACTACGACATGGCAGAATATCTAAGTAAGGTTACAGAAGCTAACGTTAAAGCTCTACTGCCCTCTAAATCGTTTTGCTATCGTCTTTAACAGAAAAGGTAAATTTATTCATACTGTTTCAATATAATCTTTCTCTATAAACAAGAAACTGTATAGAAGTAATTAGTTGGAACGGTGTTTCCATTCAGTGTGTTATTGTTTTATAATTCCAAGGTAACCTATACATAAAGCCATCAACAAATTAATTTGTATTTAGATTTTCAATTTGCAATTGCCTGCATTACATATTGATAGTACTTTAATATACATGGTCACATCTTTCTTTATTACGTTTTATAATTTTGCTGGTGTTGTATACCTCCCGAAAGTCCAAAGTGATGATTTGATATGAAATAGAAGCATGTAGCTCCCTGTGGTATTATGAAAAAGACTCCAACGTGTGCTTCCCACAGTATAACAGAAAAACGAAGGACCTTATATACCAAAAATATTTAAGTAGGCTCTCCATCCTGCAAAAAGAGATAGATTATCTAGAATGCATCTGTCTCAATCGTCCCTTTATATGAAGCATTTTGGAAAATCCATTACCTAAAACATGTTTATAATTAGTTTTCTAAAACAAAATACATTTAAGAAGCTTGCCAAAAAGTGTGATGTAACATTTACTAAATTTGGAAGCTTGAGGCACAACATCTAATTGACCGTTTGGGCAAATACTGTACAGGTTATGTTTGCTACACAGAGCAGTCAGAAACTTAGCAAATCAAAGTTTCTATGTCCAGTGTAAAGAAAGTCATGTTAGTTTATAACTATCCCTTTCATCATCAAAATAATATATGTTCTTCCTCATCAAGACTTCCTCTTTCTTCTCTTCAGGTACAGTCTCCTTTTTTCTAGCGTTATGTTACAGGCATTAAAATGTTGATGTTTATACACTTCTTTTTTCGGGAACTTGATGTATTTGTCTCCCTCTTCTTTTACAGAAAATTTACCATATCCTTTCCTCATGTTATTTTCTTCTTTTAGCAGAACACGCAAATTCAATTGGTTATTTATTAACGCTTATGTTACTCTTCCTCCATTCTATTTCTCTGATACTCTCCTTTCCCCGGCTTTAGCCAACGTCGGTAGCCTAGATGGTGACACATCAGCCTCACGTTCAGCAGTTCCCGAGTCTTTTTACATTAATCATCAATTTGAATGGTGTTGCTTACCCTTTTTTTACAAAGCGTTTTGCTCGTCCAAGTGTCAAAGCTAGTTTTGTAACCAAAGCATCTACTTACTTTTTATATGTCAGGTTGACTGTTTTAAACTTATCTGTCAATTTTTTATTCTGATCAGAATTCTTTTCTCCTTTGTATTTTTAAAATAAATAATCAGGATCACAAAGGGGAAAGGTAGAGTGGGAGGTCTGGTTTTACGTTATGTATTTTTGTTGAGTTATATTTTGTTGTAACATTTAAGAAATAATCTTCGTGCACAACCACGCGAAAGTTAGCAAGTGAGATCCAGTTGATCATTTAACTCGGGCCACACATAACGAAATCTACGCATTTTGTATCGCTCTGCTCTGAGCCACTTTCTGAATGCTAATAAATTAGTGCAATCGGCACTCAGGCAATAATGGTAGAAAGCCGTTATCAACCACATTTGGGTCCATGCAGTGTTGCCTTTCTTAATATTCCAGGAGAGAATTACTGACACTGCGGCATATTCCGCCCTGCTTCCAACCAGCACGCCGATTTTATGTTTAGTCCATTTCCTCATCTCAGATACATTTTTGCAGGTGGTAATTCTGTGTATCTGCGTGTCCACTTTTCCACAACGTTTACCACATGGGACTGTTGCTAAATTATGTTTACATTTCTTTAATTTCGTGGGGATTATTTCATTCACAAAGAAGTACACGGTAACCTTCCAATCATGTGGAGCGTAGGTGTTTCGAAAAATTCTCCATATGTGATACCATGTTGTATTTGGATATTTTGCAACAATTGCTGGCACAGACAAGCACTCCTTTACCAACTCGATGTTCAAGTTTTTGATCTTGCATCCTGACTCCATTGTAATTCAGGGCAAAAGATGCTCATAGTCCTTTACTACCTCTTGAAATGCAGGTGTGGTGGTATCTGAGGACGTCAGGCGATGACAATTCCATGTCCTGACGACTTCCTGTCCGTTGAGTGCGCCCAACACAGAACGCAATAGCAGCGCTCTGCACTTCACATACACATCTGTTGGATTCCCGCCGCCTTCAGTTATTTTCCGGCGTAACTGAGTTCAAGCTATCTTGTAGAACTGATTCCTTCAAATGTAATAACCAATTGGCCATTCGAAACGCTGAGAGTAACTGGTTTAAAGTCCATTACAGGCAGTATACAAGTATGGCATCATTAAAATAGAAACTATATTCACAAATCGTTGAAGTGTCTCTATTTTGTTTCACTGTAGCAAACACCTTATTTCGTAGAACGCATCTAATTTAAATCATTTTGTTTTGTGTGCATATGAACGATAGCTATGTAAGCGAACTGTTCTCCAGTTCAAGGTTTTAAGGTTCAGATTGTGAGATAATCTTTGTGTATGTTCTCACACATATGCTGAAATATTAAGCGAACCTCTCTGTCAGCATCTGTGTCACTGTACATCTCAGCATCTGTATGATAATTGCTAGGTTGAGACAAAGACAGATATAACCTCTATCTCTGTCGCCCGTTAGCCGTTGAACTGGCAACACCAAGACAGTAGGATATCTTTATTGGCTCGAACCATGTTCATTCTTATTTTGTAGCTACCCTAACTTGCACTATTTTGCACAGGTAACAATAATATTTAAAGTTATACATATCAATAAAATTGGTCATAGTCAATGATTAAGAACAGAGTTTGAGAGAAAATTGTAGTGTGAGTGATTACTATACTCGGAATCAGTGAGTCAGTTTTTTCCTCTTCTGTTCGTTTGTGTTTGGTATTAGAGGTCATATACTCCGGTTTATCTTACTAATTTATTGAAGTGCTATTTAAAAACTGCTTTATGTGGAACAATATAAATGCAGGAAGAAGCTGTTAATTTCTTTTAAATCATTTGTAGTAACTCTGACAAATTGTATATAGCGTGAAATCAAGCAATATGAGTTATATTAAATGTGTCCCACACAGGATTGTCATAAGATATTCGTATAGCAGTATTGAACACTTGAGACCCAGTAGTTATCTGTTGTGCAGTGCAGGGCATGGTTTTGGGATTCTAGAAGTTCCTAAGTTTGAAGTGTAGGATGTATAGATTTGTAACCATTCCTACAGTCTGAAACTAGAACGACGCTGTTGTTAACATATGGTGGGGAAGAGGGACAGACAGTACAGTGACATTGACAGTGAAACGGATCTCTTAGGCTGCTGATTTGTGGACAGAGGTTTTTGGATGTTTTCGCACTGTAAGCAGTTTCCTAATCGATACTTAGAGGGATTAACCTGATACAATTTTTAATTGGTGGCGCACAGTTCCACGTTGACGCTAAAGTTTGAAGCAAATAGTGTTTAGCTCAGGGCAAAGCAATGAGGTTTCTCCCAGGGTATGCGTGAGTCTGTAGGAGAAGGGTAGTTTCAATGACACAGGAATGCCCGTTTCAAATTGGTTTAATGACTGCTTCTTTTATCAGAACATCGAACTTGAAGTTGCCGAACAAGAGTTACCAATATCACTGTTTACAGTTACCATATGTGAAATGCTTATTACTCCATAAAACTTAATCGTTCTTCACTTATGCATCAACCGACAAATATCTTCTCTCATAAATAACTCTTACTTTTAAAACCTCAAAGGAAAGAAATTATCATTAATTTCCAAAACTTCATCATGATGAAATTTTCGTTCTTTATTAGGTTTATGTTTAATTATTAAAATCATTGTAAACCAAAATAAGTCTTACTTTTAAAACTTCAAAGGAAAGAAATCCTTATCATTAATTTCCAAAACTTCTGATCTGCTCTCGACCAACACAGAAATGATGACTTTCTTAACGGCTTGCCAGCCACGAACTGAATGTCTACAGCTGCGCGTGTGTGTGCGTGACTTTCACTTTCTCGGAGTTCTTTTATTCAACCAAAGATTCCCTTTGTGACTATTTTGTCATGCCATTATGAAGGGTCCGAAGAATACCCCATTCAAACAAAATCAAGTGCTACCCTTTAGAACTCTGCTAAGGACACTGGTTCTTACGTTTCTTTCGTTAAAAAACTATTCACCCCAACAGCTATTCGACTAAACTGCACCTGCACGCCTTGTAACAAAGAACCAACATTCCTTTGAAATCCATCATAATTCTTTACTTGTGGTAATGCTTTAATTTCGGTATCAACTGCCCCCATAGATATTAGTTTATTATCCCATAATTAAATAATATATGTCTTGCCCAAATACAACGGAAAATACTAGACCTTTGCCAGCAACTTCGAATTCGTTTTACAATTTCCTTTCACAACGTTAATTTTGCATGATACATAGATAGACATTTCATAAAAATTGTTCACATGGCTATATAACAATAGTTCATTTAACATTTATCAACACTCTGATCTGCAATTTTCAACTTTTAAATATCACTCAATGGAAAATACTTCAATCTACATCATCATCATCTCTCTCTTCTCCTCCATCTGATCTACTTAAAATTAATTCATATCATAGCTACAGTCAGAGCAATTCATAAGTATCCACTTCCATGTGTAAACTATTGTACATTAATAATACATTTTTTATAAACATATCTGAATTCCTCTTCCGGATTCTATATGAACATTATTTTCAAAAGTCTTTCAATGTTCTTATTTTGATTTTTTCACTTATACTCGTACAACATTTTCCGATTAGTTCTCGAAGATTCTATATAAATATTAGTTTCAAAAGTCTTTCAGTGTTCTGATTTTCATTTAGTTTCCTTTCTTTTATCACTGGTTAAATTTTAAATTTCATTGCACGTTCACCACGCAGTTTATACTTAAACTATAAATTTTACACCACACTGTTTATACTTAACCTATAAAATTTACAAGTTTGTCTTTCTTCTAATTTTACAATTTCGTTATGGTACTTTAGTTCTCTATAAATACGGATATAGCCCTCTTTTATGAGCAAATTATACCCATAACTTATTTAGGACTCAGGAGCATCCAACGGCTTCTTGTAAGGACGAAGGAGTTGCTTATGCCACCTACCTAAGGATTTATTATTTTTGGCATCTGCTAATTCGAATGTATGTTCCCCAAATTTCGCGACAATTTCCGGAGGACCCTTATATAACAATTTCATCCTTTTATTTCTGTCTTTTAATGCACATGATAATTTATGGTCTTTTACCAGTACTAAATCGCCGATGTTTGGCTCCCATTTAGGCTTTCTTTCTTTTCTGTTTGATTTCCTTTTTTCTGCTTTTGCATAATTCTCTCATGAAACATATAATTTTCCCTCATGAATACCTATTGTATCTTTCAAATTCTGTTATTGGCGTTTCACTGCGTCCAACTTGTAACTCCGGTTCCTGTTCCATTGTTTATATTCCTGGTTTCCGGTACTTGATTTTGATTGTTTACTATCATCTGTCTAGTTGCATTAGCTGCCTCAGACCTTTCTGAGTTCTCAGGTGAATTACGACCATCTCTGTTCCTATATCCCTGCCTTGGCGACCTCGGCCTAAACTCATAACTATCGTCATTCCTCCAATATTCATTACCAGAATGTCTTCTAAATCTAAATACTTGTCCCTCTTCTGTTCCTACCAAATCGGCCTGCATTCATATAGTTTATTTGAATGTTCCTTTCACGGTTCTGCCCATTCCGATTCCTATTGTTCCTATCAAAGTTATTTCTACTTCTACCTTCCCAGGAGTTCGCTTCCATCCTAGGCACTGGACCTCGATATCCATTTCTAATGTCATTCCGAATCTGATGTGACTGTGCCCCTTGCCCGAATTAACTCAACCTTCCTCTTCTGCTTGTCTCTTGAATTTTACTGTCCGAATCGTTTCTCGGCTTGTTGCTTTCTAATGTTAATAATAAATCAATCATGGCAGCGACATTATTGGGTTTAACAATGATTAAATAATGTTGGATAGTCTCAGAAAAGTTAGTTGTCATAAGGTTTCAGTTCTCTCTCACTAACAGGAGAGTAACATTTTTTTATTTTCTAGCTACTTTCATAAAATAGCTCACCGTTGACTGATCGGTTCTAGGGTTAAATTTCCCGTTGCTTATCTCCAGCCTTATACCAGCCTGTCTGTTTGCTTCGCAATATCTGTTAAGGAATAAATTAATAAAGGTCCCGAAGTCATTGCTGTTTCCCATGGATAAATCTAGCCAATTCGCAGCGTTACCTTTAAAACATTTTCTCACTATGGTCATTTTTGTACTCCTCCGGTATACATTTGATCGCAAAATACTCCTGTAACCCTGCAATAAACACTTTAGTATCATCAGAATCCTCGTTCTCAAACATTGGTGGTACAGTTTCATTCAGAATATGGTTCGGCCATGTCAAATTCGGACCGCCATTTCTGTCTCCGTTATTGTATCTGGTGTCATTAATGGAGTTGCTAGCACCCATATTTAGCAACGAAATGTCAGCTGATGCATTAGGCATTGCCTCGTTTCGTGCGTTTACCTCACTTACATTGCTAGAACTAGAACTAGGAACATTTCCACTTATTCTTAAATTTTCTAAGTTTTCCTTTACTCCTTTGATTTCTACTGCTACCTCTTTCATTTGATCGGTAATTTCCTCCAAATTCCTCGTCTGTCTTCTACTTTCCCTTTCTGATACTTCTAATCTACTCCTAGTTTCTTCCAATTATTCTCTAGCTATTACTTTATCTTTGTCTAATTTCTGTGCTATTTCCTCCCTCAGTTTTCTGTTTTCACTATCTGATTTTTCCTTAACTATGTTGACAATTTTATTTTCAGAGTCCTCTATCTCCTGACTAACTTCCTTCCTCACATTATCTAACGCCTGTTGTTGATTCTCTAACTTCTTTCCTAGTTCTATTTGCCCTACCTGTAACTTCTGAACCTTACTTTCTAACTTTTCTTCTATTTTTTTAAAGTTTGATTACTATCAGTCACCTCTTTTCTTAAACTTAGATTAACATCACGTATCCTTTTCCTTAAACTTTCACTTAAACTGTGATTGTCACTCCTCATCTCTTTTCTAAAACTTTCATTGTCCTTCCTTAAACTTTTAATATTATACTCTAACTTTTACTGAAGCTTTCACTGTCTATTCTTAAACTTTGATTGTCATTCCTCATGTCTTTTCTAAAACTTTCTATCATTTTTATGAGTTTCCCTAACGTACTTCTTTCCATTTCTACACTATTTGGTACAGTTACACTACACTCTGCTACTTCGACTTCCTGCCTACTGCTATTACCATCAACCTCCTGATCTTCCATGTTTTCTACATAATTTTGACTCAGCATTTTGCCACTCCTCAAATACATTCACAATAGTCTAGTAGATAGTGTATCACTCTGTACCTTTGATTTTTCTACTGGCATCCTGATGTCGCTGATGATGCCGGCCTCCTTTCTTCTTTCCATTAGGACTGTTGTAGAGCTACTTGTTGTCGAACAAGTTGTTGTCCTCGTGTCGAACCTCCTTCTCATGTTGAACCTCGTTGTCGGGTTGAAGCTCCTCCTCGGGTGTGTGTTTAGCTCAGGGTAAAGCAATGAGGTTTCTCCCAGGGTATGCGTGAGTCTGTAGGAGAAGGATAGTTTTAATGACACTGGAATGCCCGTTTCAAACTGGTTTAATGACTGCTTTTTATCAGAACATGGAACTTGAAGTTACCGACTAAGAGTTACCAATATCACTGTTTAAATTTACTATATGTGAAATGCTTATTAATCGATAAAACTTAATTCGTTCTTCACGTATTAATGAACCGACAAATATATTCTCTCATCGCTTCTGGTCTGCTCTCGACCAAGACAGAAATGATGACCTTAATGGTCTGCCAGCCACGAACTGAATGTCCACAGCTGCGCGTAGGTGTGCGTGACTTTCACTTTCTCGAAGCCCTTTTATTCAACCAAAGATTCCCTTTGTGACTATTTTGTCATGCCGTTATGAAGGGTCCGAAGAATACCCTATTCAAACAAAGTCAAGTACTACCCTTTAGAACTCTGCTAAGGACACTGTTTCTTACGTTTCAACTGCCCCTGCATGTGTTGTAACAAAGAACCAACATTCCTTTTAAGTTCATCATGATTCTTTATATATTGCAATTCTTAATTTCGGTATCAAAGTTCAGAGAGATAAGAGCATAGAAATGTTTAGAACCATTTGTATGTTATTCCTTACATACACAAAGTACACGTGTTCTGCGATCGTGAACTCTAAAAGAATTATTCGCAACAAACAGTTATGTAACCTAACATGTATTATTAGACAAAGATCTGCTGATCGAGGAGCTATTTTTGATCACTGCTGATATTTGAGACTATGGTCTCTCTTGCTTTGCACAACTCTAAAGCCCAGACACTTGTAAGCGCTGAGCTTGCCATCATGGAACAAGCTTGTTAACCTTCCGTTGGGCCCGTCAAATTTCGTGACGCCGTTAGTCGCGATGTATCTGCTGGATACATATGACGTTAGTTATATTTTACTATCGGTTTTCAACTGTTTTAAAAGGAGTGCACCTTATTATGAATCGGAAGCGTTTCTCGGACATAATCGTCCTGAAAATATTCACTGCATGGTCATCTGTTGTCGAGAAGTCGTGAATATTTTGCCGACCTCCTCGGAACACACCAGCAGTAAATAATAACAACGCAATATAGGCCTTCATTTCATTTGTCTGTCTCTGCAATCTCTCACTCTCACATTCATATTTCTTTTTGAAATCATCTATGCGTCTGTTGGTGTGTTGCACAATTATGCAGAATATCATCACTGACGAAAAATTTCCAGCAGTCACATTCAGTTTTCAGATTTTTGGCATTCCCTACAACTTCGGGCAGTTTATTATTATTATTATTATTATTATTATTATTATTATTATTATTATTATTATTATTATTATTATTATTATTATTATTATTATTATTATTATTATTATTATTATTATTATTATTATTATTATTATTATTATTATTATTATTATTATTATTATTATTATTATTATTATTATTATTATTATTATTATTATTATTATTATTATTATTATTATTATTATTATTATTATTATTATTATTATTATTATTATTATTATTATTATTATTATTATTATTATTATTATTATTATTATTATTATTATTATTATTATTATTATTATTATTATTATTATTATTATTATTATTATTATTATTATTATTATTATTATTATTATTATTATTATTATTATTATTATTATTATTATTATTATTATTATTATTATTATTATTATTATTATTATTATTATTATTATTATTATTATTATTATTATTATTATTATTATTATTATTATTATTATTATTATTATTATTATTATTATTATTATTATTATTATTATTATTATTATTATTATTATTATTATTATTATTATTATTATTATTATTATCATTATTATTATTATTATTATTATTATTATTATTATTATTATTATTATCATTATTATTATTATCATTATTATGATTATTATCATTATTATCATTATTATCATTATCATTATCATTATCATTATCATTATCATTATCATTATCATTATCATTATCATTATCATTATCATTATCATTATCATTATCTATCATTATCATTATCATTATCATTATCATTATCATTATCATTATCATTATCATTATCATTATCATTATCATTATCATTATCATTATCATTATCATTATCATTATCATTATCATTATCATTATCATTATCATTATCATTATCATTATCATTATTATTATTATTATTATTATTATTATTATTATTATTATTATTATTATTATTATTATTATTATTATTATTATTATTATTATTATTATTATTATTATTATTATTATTATTATTATTATTATTATTATTATTATTATTATTATTATTATTATTATTATTATTATTATTATTATTATTATTATTATTATTATTATTATTATTATTATTATTATTATTATTATTATTATTATTATTATAATTATTATTATTATTATTATTATTATTATTATTATTATTATTATTATTATTATTATTATTATTATTATTATTATTATTATTATTATTATTATTATTATTATTATTATTATTATTATTATTGTCACCCAATTAGCGGTAGGCATGAGGGCAACAGCTGAGAGGAAACCAAAGTGCAGCCGTGCCACGCCTCCCATTAGTCTCTGTCACTAACTGAGGGGTCGTTAGGAAAATGTCACTTGACCCTAGGGGTTTCTCTCCCCTTCTCCGGTGGTCTGGAACGTTCGGTGATTAGAGACTTCTAGAAAAACACTGACATTCCTTTAAAAAGGGTTTCAGAGAGACAGTTAGTTAGTGTTTGACGTGCTAGTGAAGTAGCGCCGTGTACGTGCATCGGAACGATAACGGACGAACTGGTGAATCGTAATTGTGTGCATTACGTAATTTTGTGTAATTGGCAAGTGTTAATCTGTAAGTCGGTGGAAATAAAGAACATTGTTGAGTGGTGTAGTTGGACTTTTCATTCCACGAACCCACAAAGTCACACTGGTGTCAGGAAGCGGGAAGATAACATCACCGAACATTACAGCTATGGAATCCGCATTGGAAATGCTTTTGGCGAAGATGAACGAGTTAACAGAGAAGACGGAAGCGGCAAATGACAGCCTGGCCGCGAAGCTGGAGACTACAAATAACAACCTCACCGCCGAGTTGAAACAAATGAAGACGGCCAACGACAACATCACCGCCGAGTTGAAACAAATGAAGACGGCCAACGACAACATCACCGGGAAGATGGAAGAAATGAAGGCCGAATTAACAGCGAAGACGGAAACGGCTAACAACAACTTGGCCACGACAATGACCTCAAAGATGGCCGAACTGACCACGGAAATGAAGGTGGCGAACGAGGCTCTCGCCGCCAAATTTCAAGAACAGTTGGCCGGCGTGAGGGATGACGTGACGGAGCTGGGCAAGCGGATGGGCCAAGTGGACGAGCGCGTCGAGGACCTGGCGAGCCGCGTTAACGACCTGGAAGGGAAAGCCGACAGCAGCGCGAAGTCCCTGAACGCCATGGTGGAGGACGTCGTCGGCAGGAAGCTGAAGGATTTGAAGGCCGACGCGCCGGGACGCGACACAACATCTGCGCGCGTCAAACCTCCCAAGTATGACGGCGCTTCAACGTTTGAGGTCTTCCGCCGCCAGTTCGACACAGTGGCCAGGCACAACGGATGGTCACTGGAGGAGGAGGCCACACAGTTAATAGCCAGCCTCCAGGGACGGGCCGCGGAAGTGCTAAACGCAGTGCAGACGATGGCGGCGCCCAAGGACATCTGGGAGGCCCTGGAGAATCGCTTCGGGAACCACCGCTTAGCCGCAGCATACCGAAGCCAGCTAAAGGCAAGGGCGCAGCAGCCGGGGGAGACGCTGCAGGAGTTCGCCATAGCCATCGAGCAGCTGGCTAGCAAGGCCTTGGTTGACCTGCCACTGGAGTTCGTATCCCGCGAAGCCGCCTACAATTTTGTCGACGGGGTACGGGACACGGAGATTCGTCAGCGCCTAATGCTCGGGGAATATAAAACCATCCACGAGGCGCTGACAGCGGCACTAAGGATGGAGGCGGCCAAAATAACATCCACCCCGACGTCGAGAACGAGGAGTGTCCGCTACGCCGGAGACAGAAGACCAGCTGAGGGACGCCGGCGAACACCTAGTGGCCTGTGTTGGGGGTGTGGACAGCCCGGACACCTGCAGAGAGACTGCCCACACCAGGAAGAGCAGCCGGAAAACTAGTAAGGGCCGTCGTGGAGAGGGGCACGTCGGCGCCATCACCACCATCCCCTCGAGTGACACTGCGCGCCGTCAGCCGGCGTATGGATGACAGCCTCATCGCGGACGGTTGGGTAAGAGGGAAGCCGTGCCGCGTGCTGGTGGACACCGGGGCGGCCGTGACCATCATCAGACCTGACGTGGCGAAGGGTTTGCCGGCAAGGAAGCCAAGCCGACCATACCAGCTTGTCACGGCATCGGGCGACACCTTGCCAGTGGAGAAGGAGGCCCTGCTGGAGCTGAACTTGGGACGGAGTGCCGTGCGTCTGTGGGTGTTCGTCGCGAAGGTGGCTGAGGAGGTGATTCTGGGACTGGATGCCCTCAGGAGCCATGAGGCGACGGTCGACGTCGGCAAGAAGGTCCTGCGGCTTAACGGAGAAGAGGTTATACTCCGTCAACCCGAAGAGCGCCTTGGAATTTGCAGGGTCGTCTTGGACGAAGACGTGGTTGTCCCCGCGAGGAGCGAGGTGGTGGTGACGGCGCGACTGGAGGGCCAGAGAACCAGGAACATGATGCTGGACCAGAAGACGCCTGTAAACGGACTGTGTGTAGCCAGGGCTTTGCTGCCGTGCCGAGAGGAGGTGCCCGTGAGACTGCTAAATCCTACGGACGCCGATCACGACGTCCAGGCCGGGACGGAGTTGGGAATGTGCGAGCCCGTGGTGAGCGTGACAGCTATCGACGAGACACAGGAGCCGGCGCCGAAGCAACACCTGGGGCCCCGGCTAGAAGGCTTGGTGGAGAGGGCGGCCGACCACCTGACCACAGAACAGTTGGAGAAGGTTCGACAACTGCTAAGACGGTATCAGCGCGTCTTCAGCCAAGGTGATAGTGACTACGGCCGCACGGACAAAGTGCTTCACCGCATCGACACCGGAGACGCCCGGCCTATTCGGCAACCACATAGACGCGTTCCGCTGGCGAAGCAAGGGGCGGTGCGAGACATGCTGGAGGACATGAGATCCAGGGGAGTGATTGAAGAGTCTGACAGCCCTTGGTGTTCCCCTGTAGTCTTGGTGACAAAGAAGAACGGCGAGCTGCGCTTCTGCGTAGACTACAGAAAGTTGAACGCCGTCACCCGGAAGGACTGTTTTCCCTTACCCCGGATTGACGACACCCTGGACACGCTAGCTGGTGCACAGTGGTTCTCAACCCTGGACTTGAAGTCGGGCTACTGGCAGGTAGCTCTAGACCCGAGAGACAAGGAGAAGACTGCATTCTCGACGGGCCAAGGGCTCTGGCAGTTCACGGTTATGCCCTTTGGCCTCTGCAACGCACCAGCTACCTTCCAACGCCTCATGGAGTCAGTGATGAGAGGACTGACTTACGATGCCTGCCTGCTATACCTGGACGACATCATCATCGTCGGGAAGACTTTTGAAGATCACCTCGAGAATCTGAGTAAGGTGCTACAGAGACTGCAGGCGACCAACTTGAAGCTGAACGCGAAGAAGTGCCAGCTCTTCCGCAAGAAAGTGAACTACTTGGGCCACATAGTCTCAGCAACCGGAGTGGCCACAGACCCGGAGAAGACAAAGGCTGTGAGAGATTGGCCTCGCCCAAAGGATAAGAAAGAATTGCGCAGTTTCCTGGGGCTGTGCAGTTATTACAGGCGCTTCATAAAGGGGTTCTCCAACATCGCAAAACCCCTCACCCGCCTGACAGAGGAACACCGGCCTTATGTGTGGACGGAGGACGCAGAAAACGCTTTCCAGCACCTAAAGGAGACCCTGTGCAGTGCTCCAATTTTGGGTTTCCCACAACCGGGTGGCGCCTTCATTGTGGACACCGACGCCAGCGACCATTGCATTGGAGGTGTCCTGTCGCAGATCCAGGATGGCCATGAGCGGGTGATAGCCTATTACAGCAAGACGCTATCCAAGGCAGAGAAGAACTACTGCGTCACCCGACGGGAGTTACTGGCGGTAGTAAAGACATTGGAGCACTTCCTCAAGTACCTGTACGGTCAGCCATTCCACCTGAGGACTGACCATTCCGCCCTAACCTGGCTATTGAGCTTTAAGAACCTGGAAGGCCAGACAGCACGTTGGGTCCAGAGGCTGCAGGAGTACGACTTCACCTCGGAACATCGTAGAGGGAAGAGCCACGGTAACGCAGACGCCATGTCCCGAAGACCCTGTCCAGAAGAGTGCGGCCAGTGCACAAGAGTGGAAGAGAAGGAGCGTGCCGCAGCAGTCCGAGTAGTTGTGGCAGTGCCTGCTGAAGGCTGGGATAGCGCAGGCCTGAGGAGGGAGCAGCTGGCGGACGCAGACTTGGGACCACTCTTGAGGGAAGTGGAGGCAGGGATGAGACCAACCTGGGAGGACATCGCACCGATGAGCGCCACCTACAAGTCGTACTGGGCCCAATGGGACTCGTTGAAGACCAGAGAGGGCGTGCTGTTCCGGGTATGGGTATCACCCGATGGGAAGACGCAGAGAGAGCAGTTGGTACTTCCCCGGAGTAAGGTCCCGGAAGTCCTGGAGGAAGTGCACGCCGGTACTTCGGGAGGACACCTGGGAGCGAACCGAACGATTGACAAACTACGGCAGCGCTACTACTGGCTGAGACTCCGGGCAGATGCTGAGAGATGGTGCCGTCAGTGTCACGTGTGCGCGGCGAGTCGTGGCCCTCAGACTAGGAGCCGCGGTCGCATGCAGCAGTACAACGTCGGAGCGCCATTCGAACGGATCGCCGTTGACATTGCTGGACCGTTCCCAGTTTCCGACCGAGGCAACAAGTACCTAATGGTGGTCGTGGACTACTTCACCAAGTGGCCGGAGGTGTATGCCATCCCAAACCAAGAGGCAAAGACAATCACAGACTGCCTCGTGGAGCAAGTGTTCTGCCGGTTTGGGGTGCCGTTAGAGCTACACAGTGACCAGGGTACCAACTTTGAGTCCAACCTAATGAAGGAGGCATTGCGAAGGCTTGGGGTGAACAAGACTCGCACTACGCCTTTACATCCCCAATCGGACGGCATGGTAGAAAGGTATATCAGGACCTTAGAGGAACACCTGAGGAAAGTCGTGGCCAGCCATCAGCGAGACTGGGACGTCAAGGTGCCACTGTTCTTGCTGGCCTATCGCTCGTCTACACACGACACAACTGGGATGACGCCAGCCAGCTTAATGTTCGGCCGAGAGTTACGCCTCCCTTGTGACCTGGCTTTTGGAAGCCCTCCGGAAGCGAAACAGCCAGCGACCGTGTATGTGGAGAACTTGGTGGACCATCTCCACAACATGCACGAGATGGCTCGCCAGAACATCCAGAAGGCGAGCGACCGCATGAAGACCAGGTATGACAGGCAAGCCAACAGCCAAGGGTTCCAGCAAGGTGACCTGGTCTGGTTGTACCGTCCTACCCGGACCAAGGGACGCTGCCCGAAGCTCCAGCAGCCATGGCAAGGACCGTACCGGGTTGTGAAGAGGATCAACGACGTGGTCTACCGCATCCAGAAGGTTCCCCGAGGAAAGATGTTGGTGGTACACCTGGATCGACTAGCCCGCTACGATGGTGCTGTTCGGGACGACCAGCTTTGAGGAGGGAGCAGTGTCACCCAATTAGCGGTAGGCATGAGGGCAACAGCTGAGAGGAAACCAAAGTGCAGCCGTGCCACGCCTCCCATTAGTCTCTGTCACTAACTGAGGGGTCGTTAGGAAAATGTCACTTGACCCTAGGGGTTTCTCTCCCCTTCTCCGGTGGTCTGGAACGTTCGGTGATTAGAGACTTCTAGAAAAACACTGACATTCCTTTAAAAAGGGTTTCAGAGAGACAGTTAGTTAGTGTTTGACGTGCTAGTGAAGTAGCGCCGTGTACGTGCATCGGAACGATAACGGACGAACTGGTGAATCGTAATTGTGTGCATTACGTAATTTTGTGTAATTGGCAAGTGTTAAACTGTAAGTCGGTGGAAATAAAGAACATTGTTGAGTGGTGTAGTTGGACTTTTCATTTCACGAAAACACAAAGTCACATTATTATAATTATTATTATTATTATTATTATTATTATTATTATTATTATTATTATTATTATTATTATTATTATTATTATTATTATTATTATTATTATTATTATTATTATTATTATTATTATTATTATTATTATTATTATTATTATTATTATTATTATTATTATTATTATTATTATTATTATTATTATTATTATTATTATTATTATTATTATTATTATTATTATTATTATTATTATTATTATTATTATTATTATTATTATTATTATTATTATTATTATTATTATTATTATTATTATTATTATTATTATTATTATTATTACTATTATTATTATTATTATTATTATTATTATTATTATTATTATTATTATTATTATTATTATTATTATTATTATTATTATTATTATTATTATTATTATTATTATTATTATTATTATTGTTGTTGTTGTTGTTTATTATTATCATCATTATTACGATCATTATATTCATCGTTTTCTTGTGTCTTTTGTACTCGCTAAAACAGTAATTTTCATCATTTTCTAGCACTTAATTACTTTCCTCTACATAAGCATCATAATCTGTATCGGTGCCCACAGATTATGTTTCACTTATGTCTTCATATTCGGAATCGGTTTCTACAAAATTATCCTCAATCGGCAGCGCATCGTCGTCGAAAATAAGGCGATGTATCTCCTGCAAATCGTCAGGATTTTCCAAATCATATACTTGACTCATTTTCATACTTACGATTCAGAGTAATAAAGAAAGGCACTCTCATTTACCGTGCAACAACACAACTACTTATATCAGCATTCTTCAGCAATGACGTGGTTGAATTCCATAGCGGCAACAATGAGTAACGCGAGTTGGCCCGATGTATCTGACAGATACAACAGCACACTCGTGATGGCGTTTGCCTCGTTTGCAAACTCAGCATTAGAGAGAAATGGTTGAAACATACAGGAAACAATAACAAAGGTATGATGGAAGATGTCCTGACTCGGCAAACCCTTATCTATATTTATTGCCATAATAATGAAATAAACTTACACAATGTATCTCACAGACACATGCGTGACTAACGAAGGGTTAATCTGCCAAAATAGAAGGCAGCATAAGGAAGCTTTAAAAAGTAATGCTAGGCAAACTATCGCCCATTGTTTTGTGGTGCTTGAGTAAGAAACCCCAAAGAGGAATCATCATGTTACCATATGATCATATTTATTCCGTAACACCTAGATTTTTGTCATTCAAAATGCTTTATTCAGTGTATTGTCAAAATTTTAGGGCTGCTAGAGGTGGTATTACAACACTTATCTGTACATACATTTGTAGCATAAAACATGTGGCGAGCTGAGCCCTTGATCAATGCGGTTGTTTAAAACAAAATTGCTTCTGTCTAAAATAGAATTAGGTACATATAGTAGAAATTTAACTGGTGTTTCTGCCGGCTGCCAAATGTTATTTTTCGTAGCGCAGTAATGAGAGCAGGTCTTCATACGATCTTAAGGTGGAGCTTTTAGTCGAGATTTTGTTGTGAACCATGTGAACATTCCTGTTATAAACCCTGTGGAGAGCAGACTTAACGATGTTTGTAGTCTGTTAATTACAATACTTAAGATGGAATGCGAAGAGAAATTAACTGTCCGTCTACGTACACAGTAGATGCAGGGTTTGTATCCTATATGCTATTGATCACTATGTTGTATACTTGTGGTGCCAGGAATGATCCTTGGCCGCACCGTAGCTGATTCTCACCAAGGTTCGTTCCTATGTGAATGCAAAGGGAGATTTGTGATGGACAACAAGGCGTTGGGGTGGGGTTTCTCCGGAATCTCCGCTTTCCCTCGCCATCTCATTCCACCGGTACTCCAAGTTCATTTCATGAATCATCAGCGTGACCGCCTGCGGTGCCACGTGTAGGAAAAGCAGGCGTTAATCACTACAGAATAGAATAAGAATGACTTTTGTGTCACTCCTGATATATTTGCAATTATCTATTCGCAGCAATAAATTGTCACTGCAAAGCAAACTTTCTAGTTACATTAACGAGTTAACTTTTGCATTAAAAACCTTTCTCAAACGCAATAATATTCAGATGTTAGTTTGACTTACTTCATCTTAGTTGAGTTCTGGACTGGAAAAAGGAAATAGGAGTCACAGTGACGCATAAAGTACAGATTCATTTCACGTTTCAGTCCAATCTACCTTCACCTTACACGCCTGACCTAAGGAAGACCGAATGAGGTAATGGTTATGGCAGACATACTGATTTTTAGTGCATCCTGTGTAGAGGGAGAAAGATGTATCTCTAATCGAAGAAAATGTGAATTAAAACAGACGCTAATGGCATACGTGATACGTCTTCAAAAAAACCAATGGAGTAATATCATCACGTGAACACATCGATTCAAGGAATGTTCCCGGGTCACAAGTATTTCAGTCTGGTCTCAAAATGAGGCGTATCTTGTGACAAGAGGGTCCTTACTTTAACACTAAAGAGCCACTCGCGAGCTGTTGTTCCAGTCTCCAAACATGGCATAGAAAAAAAAGAAGGAAGCAGAGCGTTGTAACTGAAGGAGGAAATTTCTTACTACCGTCTTTTCAGATATTTTCCTTTTCATTTTTTATTGCTTTTGTCCTGTTTTATACATTTTCTCCCTCTTGAAACTCCAGTTTTCCATTTCGTTGTTCTCCAGGGTTCTTCTTTAGCTTCTGCTGAATTTCTCAGTGGCACTCATTGCTCTTACGTCGCAGTATTTTCCGATATGTATTTACATTTCTTTCTGTTTTATATGTTTACTTTCTCCATTTAGAATGAAACTATGCCAGTTAACAGAATAGTTCGGTTTTGGATAATGTTAGAGCTCTACATTAGCTCAAAATCTCAGCTTGGTGCTATTCTGAAAAAGGAATTTATATATGAAAACGTAGTATAGAACGCCGTGTTATCCGCTGAACAGTGAAATGCACTCAGACGGAAGTTATATAACTCCGTCTAGTCGGAGCTGAATATTTGTCCCGCCAATGTGTGATGCAAGAAACCACTAACATATTTTCTCTTAAGTTTGTGAAGTTTTGTGTGACATAAAATTGCCTTGTACGTTTTTCAAATTAAATGGTATATAAGGATTTAAACCTTAAATAAGATTTAAATTTGTTAAACAGCTGATGCCAAAAACATAATTTGAAATGAGTTGTAAATTTTAACGTTTAAATTGGTGTCCTTATACCCTTAGTGGCAACCTTTAATGTTTTCTAATTCGTAAATCTTTCACCTTCACCGAATAGATTTAGTGAATGGTACTACGCTGACATGTACCTACAGTGTAATATTAAATTAACAGTAATTTAACGTTCTTTCTAGACAGCTCATTAGGGAGAGAAGTCTTTAGGCCTGAACTGTTAGGGACTTTGCTACGTGCTTTGCCTACCTTCTGTCTATACCCCCTATGATTCTCTCACTTCATACGTTCTCCTGGCCCGCCTGGGTAGCGTAGATGGTAGCATGTCTGCCTCACTCGGGTCCCGAGTTCGAATTTCGGTCAGGGTGAGTTACCTGGATAACGTTTTTTCCGGGATTTTCCCTTATCCTTCAAGACGAATGTCGGGTAATTCTAAGCTCCATGGACCCTGAACTCATCTGAGCACCTTTTCACCCAATTAATTCATCGTCCGATATAACTTAACGTTGGGGCGGACGTAAATTACAAAAAAAAAAAAAAAAAAAAAAAAAAAAAAACGTTCTCCTGATGAGTTGGGGGGAGCCGTTTTCAAAAACAGACTGGTCGCTGACTGCAAGTGTCCCTCTGTATACCTAACGACTGCTAGTCCCTAATTCGGAACAAAGCTGTGCAGTCAATTTGAACAATACACAAGTATTTAAACATTAACTGTTTATTGTGATCATATGCTCATTCTGCTATGCCTACGCTGGCGACTCAGATAGGTAGAATGTACGATCCTGACTTGCAGGATAATACAGGTACATGACTGTTGCTACAGCGAGGCGTCTGAGTCTTTGAAGTTTGCGCCAGTGTTTCATTTTCCAATACATTCTGCTTTGACGGCGGAGAAAGGCGTAACTTTGAACACTATCTATGCTGCGGTCACAATATGGTGTTTATGCAACACGCATGCAAAAAAGAGCTTTGACTCCTGTGGCATATTTACCAGTCTCTATACCAAAAAAGCCCTTGTTAAATGTAACATGAATACATGAAATAGTAGGAACACTTGAGAAATTTTATGCTTTCCATTCATTAAACTACACGTTATTCTATAAACTATTCTTACTACCGATATTTTTCGTTCCACGTTATGTTAATCAAGCTAAATTTTTGCTGAAATGAATTTATTACACATTTTGTTGAGGGTAGAAAGCGACAAAATAGATTTTGGTAATATTTAAATCTTTTAAAAGTGGATTTCTTTAAGTATTTGGAAATAATTGTAAATTCCCTCTACATGACCAGAAAATAAAACAAGAATAGCGACTTAACAGTTGAAGAAAATGTTTTTAACATTTCAAGCCCATACAAATCAGAAGTGTCAATATGACAAAATGTATTTCAGGAAATGTTGTGTGTTAATTAGCTTTTAAATTTTTGTGTAGCAGATTTTATTTCATATGTTATCTCTTATAAATTGTGCACAATTCATATTGTGCTATTGCATGTTCTTGCTGAGACTCGTGTTTCATTTGTTTCACGTGCTCCGCCTTTCCCGCGAGTGCGCGTGGTTGTCCCTTTGTCTTGCCTCACGGGATACCTCCGGGCAGGTGAGACGAGTGTAGTCGTAGCTCAACTTTCTAGACACGCGCACGGTGAGTAATTTTGTTTAGTCTTAAGCTTTGAGATTTAGTACTTCCAGGTATGGCTTTTCTAATCGCCCACCTACCTAGGTTTTGCTTCCGTTAAATTTTATGGGAGAAATTCTCGGAGGAACTACCTTATTTTCGAAATAATTTGAGTTTTCAAATAGACTGGGACACCGCCCAATTTCTCTGTGCGACTGGAATTTATTGCTACGTTAAAGAAGGTGACTGTTAATCTGTAATTCCAGAAAGGCAAGAGCTGTAATTTTTGCTTTTGCAATTAAAAATATTTATCCAGACGTTATCTATAGTAGACGAAGGACGTGGTTCAAACCTTTATCACAATTGGTCCTTATTTTTTAAATCCCCACCCCTTTCCAAAATTGTACTTAAGCCCCCACGGTGCAGTTCAATATAAAACGAAGAGGACTCATGTGGCTATTCGCAGAAGGTTTGTCTATAAAATCAGTTGCTATTACTAAAAGTAGAATTACTACCCCAGTTATTCATGTGTAGTCTTATTGTACTTAAAATCAATTTTTCACCTAAAAACCTATTTAAATAAAATTCTCCATAACTTATAAACCTAATCTAATAACTTAAAAATTTCTTTAATGTAATACATGTGAAAAGTTATTTCTATAGGATAAGAATGTAATCTAACAATTTTTATATTATATATTTCATTATTTAATTTATATTATTTTATATTTGTATTATACATCATTTATATAATTATATCATATATCAACAGCAATATATTAAAAGCGCGTTAGTTTAAGGAAAATCCTTACAGCCATTTCTGAACAAATGTAAAAATCTCTGTATGTGAAAGCAAATCCATGGCGGATGGATTTTCTTGAGTACCTTCTTACGGCTGAAATTAAATATACAGTTTAGTACTTCAGCAAATTTAGTTTGTTGAACTATACAGTTCCAAAGTACACCCACACTCAGACGCACTACACAACTGAGATAGTAAAAATTTTTCCTCATCTCAAACCTTAAAACGCGATGATAAAGAAATGCTTCACTATAGAGAAACTTAAACGTATTCGACATAAATCGTTCAAGTCTCCAACTGTTGAACTTGAATGAATTGACAAATAATTATTTACCGATAATTGTTTCTCAGTTGTGTGAGGAATGAATGATATGAATTAGATATCAATTCCTTCTAACCGATCTCAAAAGGTTGAAGGCAATGTAATTTATTTGCAGGTTTCACACATCACAAGATTTCAACCCATTTCACTTAAAGAAATTATGGGATTCCATTCAGCTGCTTAGAAGCTTAAGGCTTAGTGGGTTTCAAATTTAGGTATGTTTATACCCTAGCTAAACTAGGCCATCATTTAAAGTTACCTTCTAATCTGCCAATCACTTGCAAGTTTAGGTCCTTATTGGAGGTTCATGTAAATAAAAACGAAATAATCAGCAGTGAATTGTTTAGCAGAATATACCGGTTTCCCAAAATTTACCGAAAACTTCGGGAATTTATAGATAACGTTATTTTAAAACTTTTTTTAAGGAAACCTTTTTTACTGCGGTGCTTCGTTTAGGCGCTAGACAAGTTAATGACAAAGCAAATGTTGGAACTCACGCCCATTGCTATTAACACAGAGTGCATCGGTGTGCCATATTCTGTTGTAATCTCGCAAAGACAACAGCCATTTTCCCTTGTATAGACGAGCAGAGAGGCAAGAACGTTCACGTTCTGTACAGACTCCAGAGCGAGGAAGACGTGTTGCGGTTTATTGAGAACAACCCCGCAGCTAGTACTCGCATCATCGTTGAACAATTACACCTAAGTGATAGCACTTTGTGAAGACTTCTGCGAAAAATTGTTGTTGTAACCTTATCACCCTGTAAACATCCACAATGAGGCCTGAAGCCTATCCTCTGCAACAGCAATTTTGTCAGTGATATCTATACAACATTGAAAATGATGTACTGTTTGCATCCCATGTAATGTTCACAAATTAAACAATTTTTACAAGTGTGTAGTAATTTAACTGTCCAGATTCACATATTTGGGCCTTCAAAAATCTCCATGCTACATTCAGAGGTCACATCAACTGAGATTGTGTTAATGAGTGGGCCGGTATTATGGATAACTTGTTAATAGGACCATACATTTGTCCAGCCCGATTGAATGCTTACAATTACTTGTTATATCTGTAAAAGGTTTTGCCTGATCTATGGAAACCACATCAGACAGGACAGTTGGTTTCAGCATGAAGGACCACCATTCACTTTGGTGCTGAAGCACATCATTTACGGTGACATTTAGCTGTCACTGGATAGGCCGAGGTGGACCCATTGCCTGGCCAGGATGCGCCCCTGACTTTGCTCTACGTCTTTTTGTGGCAGCACACGAAGACTTTAGTGCAAGAAACACCTGCAGAGTCTGAAGAGGACCTCGTGGCACGAATAACCTGCGCAGCTGGCGGAATGGGAGAAATTGCTGGAGTCTTTGCTAGAGTACGGCAGAATATGGCACACCAATGTACTCTTTGTGTTACTCACAATGGGCGTTTACTCCAACATTTACTTTGTCATTAACTCGTCTAGCGCTTAAACGGAGCACTGCAGCAAAAACGTTCTTTAACAAAAAGTGTTTAAAATAATATTATCTATCACCTCCCAAAGTTTGTCCAATTTTGGGACACTCTGTATAGGTACTCTGGAGAATATAAGCTCCAAGCTTATCCTCCAAGCTTTTAAGCTCCAAGGGTGTGGGGGGCGAGTGAGATTTGTTTTGCTTTGAATTTTGAAATACTTAGTGCTTTATGGTCTTCTCAAAAGGGAATTGTTTTCAGTAAGAGGGAAATTATTTGGTTTGCTCTTCCTAATGGGCTTGCAGAGAGATAGGAAATTCAAAGCATCGCTTAACAACAGACTCTTAGGTACTCTAAAAATGTTATACCGTTCTCAACAGAAAAGCCACGAGTCTTGTCATTGTGATCAGCTTATAATCTCGTCTAAACATACAATACACTGTAACTATTATGACGACATTTCTATAAATGTAAGTATAATACAAATTCATATGATGTACGTAGAAGAATGCGCATTCGTAAGATTAACTGACCAAGAATGAGTTGCATAGGTCAAACGAGTGCAGCATATCTGTTTTTCTCTTTATTGGTTTGCCTTTTCAAATACATTTGTTGAAGTGGCAATTCCCTAGTTTCTTCCCCTAGTGATCATGGAATGAATTTGGAATTTCAAAACGATTCGTTTTTCAAATCTTTCCCATCACTTTAGCCTATTGCATCCTTCCTATACATACCAGAAATATTCATGGAAGTTTATTTTGGTCTGGAAGAAAAGGACAAACAAAAACAGTTTGTAGGAGTAGTTTGAATAAAAAGAGTGGAGAAAGTAATGTGAATGCAGCACATACGATACTTTGAGAATTATTTCAGTCCTTAGAACACCTGTCTCCAAATGGCCTTTTGTTGAATGTCAAATGTTCTTCTCTCTAAATACAAAATAAACAAATCTTTTCCTTCTATTCACATGAACAAGTAAAAACAAGTAGTAGTGATGGCTGATTCGCTAGTTCTAACGCACATATTGATTATCAAGATCCCTTTTTCAATACTTGCTTTTTACTGAACCCGTGCCCCTTTTTAAGGCATTACGGATTTCAAATTAGGGCGTTAGATCCTGTGGTGCAATCATAGCTGAATCATTTTTAGCGAATAAGTAATATTTTACCTTTGTGGCTGATGTTAGTTAAAGGCTTTAGGTTTTCCTAACATTGCAAATTTTAAACTAAACCTAAAGGTTTGGTAACATTAAAAAGCATTAATTTTTCTAATGCTGTGGGGGGTGTATACTTGCCTACTAATTCAAAGTTCATGATTATTCAATGATTGTGATGACAAATTAAACAAAACTCATTCAAGCAATTCAGATTGTCCCTTCATAGCTTTGCTGCCTTTCTTTTGTCTTGATCCTATAAAGGAGTTATATTTCGGTATAATTTTCCCATGACGTAGATGTTTGATAAATTAAAGTGTATAAGTGAAGACCACTTCTTAAAATGCAGACCATTGAAATAAAGGTCCAGATGAAATATATGTAAACGACATGTCATATATAATAAAAATATTAAGATTCTGGATAAAATTTATGCCAATAATAAGCATTAAATCTGACACTAGGTGGCCTAATCGAACAAAGAACTCTATTATATATTCGCTTCGTGATTTAAGAAATTATCGCTCGCTGGTTCTGCCATGCGTTTCATTTAAATCCGGGCCTTGGATTGTGTATATATGCAGCTCGCTTTCGCACAGCGACTTCTGTATGTTTTCATTAGCGCACTAGCCATGAATGAACAGCTCATAGCTGCTTTATTATCTCTTTTAATGTAGCAGTTCCTGCCTCCTGTTCAAATTCAAACACTTGTTTGTCATTGTGATCATAATCCACTGAAAATTTTAACCCAAAATTTCACGCTTTAGCACAGCATTTTATGCACGATAGATAGTAAAAACTAAACCGTGAAGAGAGATCTTAGAAGTTATTTCCTGTTTCAAAATGAGTATTGCTGAATTTCACAATAAGTATTGAAGCAACGTCCCTAAATGCTAAATCTAATATGCAATAAAAGGAAGGGAATATAACAGAGTAAAGCATTGATACAATTGGTGCGTCATTCAAGCCCTCTTTCCAACAAGTGTCTTGAGATGTATTGGACCGCATATGGGTGTTTCAAATTCTAGTACTAATAGATCTGCTAAGATTTTAAATTTGAACTCTAGGGAGTGTTTTTCATTAATGAAGCCTCATGTTGACGAGGAATTCCATGAAAATTTCAGTACAGAGAAACACCACTTATTAAAACCAGATATTGCTATGAGATATCTATTTTTCACTAGTGCATATTTTCTTACTTTCTTTCTTTCCACACAAACGCACACATCCACCACCATTATGTGAATGTGTTTTGGGTAAAGTTATGTAGGTATTTCGTCTTCTCCACACTAAAATTTTACCATCACTGAGAAATATACTTTAAACTATGAACAATATCTTGACCAGGAATCTTGTCTTGCTTATATGATCTCGATCGTAATTCAAATCTTAATTTCTTGTTCTTGGTTCTGATGCCAGATTTTTGCTTAGCATAACTCCATAGCCTTATATACTTAGAATATTGCGAACAATCCTTGGTATTGATGTTCAAATGAGCAGAGTCCATAGAGCTTAGGGTTATAACTTTAGGGTTAGAAGAAAACCCCGGAACAAAGCTTAGCTTACCCTGACCGAGATTCGAACTCGTGTTCTCTCTAATGAGACAGACGTTCTACAGCCATGCTACCTAGGCGGGCAATGAGAGTATTTGCTCTTTATATTATAATAATTTGAACTATTGCACGGCTTCTTCCAATAACATCAGAAGTTGCTAAAGATTATTTTCCCTTTTGATACTAGGAGATAACTATTTGTCTTCACTACAGTTGTTCCTTTATTTTGCGGTCCCTTTTTGTGTTGCATGGCTTTCACCGTATGTCAGAACCAGCACAAAAGATTGCAGGTTGCCACTGAAGACGTTTGTTACTACAAGCAGTTCATCAGTTCTCATTTCTAGTAATATATCGATACTTTTTCACTGTCAAATATCATCAAAATTTGGGATTTCATTTTCCTTGAAGCAGGTTTATATAATGCTCAAGGCTGCACTACGATTATAATGTTGTTTGTTTAATGGTATAGCATATAGGTCAAAATCTTGGCACTTTCATTTAATTCAATATAGGAATATAAGTAATCAACTTTAATTGTACGGTATGTATTGCATTATAGTTAGAATACCTGTTTCCACTTCTGTGTAGATATATTGGACAATTTAATCACGATATTTGTAATATAAGAATTTAAAGTTGTCAGATCCTTATATTTACTTCAAATTTAGAATTTAATTAAATATCGATATGGGCTTAGGTAGACCTACCTGTGGTTTTTAAAATTTGATTGGCTTTGATTCATATACTTTGTTCATATTTTGAATTATTCCTGGTCTTCACAACATTGTCTTTTGTCTCTAAAACTGCATCAAGGCAATGAAAAAAGTTAAACCAAAAATATGGATTTGATAAGAATAATTGTGACTTAAGCAACTTTAGCACAAGCTATTTTTTATGAAATTCATTGTTTCACATATATATTTCGGAAGAGGGTCATACCTGCTGTTTATGAAATAAAATTTTAAGGTAAAGCACAACAAAGCTAGATGTGTAACATAACTCTTTTTGTGTAAAATATCAATTTAAAATGGAGAAGAATTAAGTTTTACACATATTTTATTTGCTTCTCTTTTGAGTATTATGTCCCAAAATTATGTACATATTAAGCTTGCACAGTATGCTCTTTATTATGTAGCAAAGTAATTTTCCCAGCTGTCAATTAACAGGAGAATACAGCGTATTAACTATTCAATTAATATTGATGTTGTTATAGTTGGGGAAACTTAGGCTGTTTAGCTGTTACGTAATCCGAAATTAATTGGTGAATATTTTCTCCTCTCTAAAGCCATTACATTTAGGTCATTCAACACCAGTAAGTGACAGTAATTTGTAATTAATGCACAGTGCTCAGTAATTGCTCATAATGTGAGAGCTAGACACAAAAAGATTAAACAACCTGGGCCACTCCTTAAACCCAGATAATACGTGTTACGTATTCAGTATCAAGTTGCATGTTGCACTCCTTTAATTTCTCGTACTGGGAGAGAGAATGGGCTTCTCTACAGCTGGTGTTAAATCCGGACGCTAACAAACACAATGTAGAACAGAGTTACGCCTTCGCATAACTCGATAATGCAAAAATCGATAATTCTACTGTTGCTTTTAACCAGTTCTCTCTAACCATTTTTCAAAAAACTATCGCTAGAGAAGCCTATCCTTCTAAGTTGTATTCATCAATATAATATTTATAGAAATGGTTTTATCACATATTTCTGTTTTGGTACAATAGCCAAAAGATAGAATAGAAAGGCTTAAGTGATAGTGAAATCTTAATAGCTAACTCCGTTCTTTGTGTATAACCAAAAAGGGAGGGTGACAGCTCCCCGTTTTAGAAAATTATGTGTTTGAAAGGGCAAACGAACAAAAGGAACACCTCAAAGTGTTAACTCCACAAACAATGCATTTGACATAAAATATTTGCTTTAAAGAGATATAGGGTTTTTATAGTCGGATTTTGTCTTATATCTTATATTTTACCAGTTGGGCCAAAATGATGCAGAATGAAGCGGATTTCAGAGTCTACTTTCAGAAAATTGAAGATAAACGTGATGTTTGTCATGAACCTGTCATAAACACGTGGTATGTAAATCAGTCGTTAATTATAACTTTGGGAAAATCAAATTTGTTTAAAAATGTCCTATGTGAAATATGGTTGGGAGAGCAGTTTTCTTGAATACCTATCTTCATGTCTCATCTTCGGAACATCCTGTACCTAAATGACAGTTTTGTAATTTAACCGGCTTGTTGCATCTGAGATGTGATGTTGATACCAACTGTACACTAGAGGAACTTTCTATGGTGTTTATTGTATTTATTAGGTATTCTCAAAATATGCATTTATAATGAAATGTGAATATCAAAATTTTGGATACAATGGAATTCTTCCACTTGTTACATTTAACCACTAGAGAAGTTAATTACAAGTGGTTAAAATAAACAGGCTCTTCTTATATACAATTACAACAATTTGTAACTTGAAACTTCACTTACCTTATAAGAAATGATGATACTTTTCTTATAAATTGTTCGGGATCGCGATTTCATGGAAGTTCTTCCACATCGTCAGCCGGAATCAATAAAACTGTCGCCATCATTAAAAACGCTAGATGTTCTTGTAAGTACTACCAACATCTGAAAATGAAACAAATATAAAAACGGAATCAACTGCCGGTATTTCGATGCTGCTACGGAGCTGTCAAGGAAGAAGTCCTGAAGAAGTCCCACATAGTTGGGACGAAACGTCGACCAGAGGAACATCAAAGACGCGGTCCTACACGGAAGACCCAGTTATAATGGACACCGGCCGCTGAAGCCTACGCACTGAATCAATTGATGCTGTTTACGTGCAACGCCTATATTCCTTTTCTCAAACGGCACGTATCCACAAAATATCATTAATATATTCTTAAGTTTATGTTGGTATGCAATGGTAAACAAAACGGTACGCTTTTGCTACTTACAGGGCATTTAATTGCGAGATTTCGCCGCAAATGGTTTGAGCCCTCTGAATAGAAGATATGTTTGCAGAAAATGGTCAGTGCGCATACGTGTGTCTTTTGTGAAAAGAGTTTCTCCCAGGAAAAGAGCGATAAACATTATACTTCATATTTGCATTCAGATACTTAAGGAATACGACTTGAAAATGCAGTACAAAATTATAATACCTAAAATTAACTATATTGATAAATTGTCCTTTACGGCTGTTATAGAACTACCGTAATTTAAATATGTTTACATAAATAACAAATACTGCAAGTACCTTTAGTTTTGAGAAAAATGTATGCCATTCAATTCATTCGGAAACAATTTATGACGTATAATTTTGTTTAAGCAGTAAGCTATAAGGTTTGGATGGATGGAGGGTGGGAGGGAGGGAGGGGGAGAGACTACACTAAGAATGTAGATTCTTAAGAGAGATGTTATATGCGAACCCATTTTTTGTGCCACCAACTGTTTTTGAGATACTAGCTATTGGTGGGAATTAGTCAATACTTTGTCATATTTTAAGTGGTCCCAACCTTCAGTTGTTTTTCGTGATGCTATTGAAAGGAGTAGAATGTGACCATCAGCACATGACTATCCCCTTTTTAAATATTTGACCGTCAGCCTGGAGTATTAGCCTTGAACCTACAATGAAATGTGTAATTAAATCCCTTCTGCAACACTTATGAACTATTATAAATTAGCAATACAAGGCTTTACATGAAGAGTTTGCAGAAAATATATAACAAAGTGTTAATGCTTCAGAAAATATCTCTGTTGTGACATTGGACTATTTTATTCCTGAAAATAGAACCTTAAGTTTTGTATCTTTCCAAGAATTTAATAAAACGTCTTGTATGTAAATTTAAGTGAGATTTCATAAACATCAATTTGATTTTTGAAGGAATTAAGCCATAAATATCTGAACATATGGACTTGTTTATGCTACGGTCAGCATCAGGACTATGCATTATTTGGATACATAGTGGGATCATTCTTCATATTAGAATTGTCTACGGTGGAACACTTAATTGGAAATTCCTTTATTGACCAATCTCAAAATGAATAAAGCCTTTTAACAATAAGAGTTATAAATAGGAAATTGAATAAAATTTTAAGCATACACTCTTAAAACAACACTTTTTATTAAGGAAACTAAGTTGTAGAAGGGAATATACATAGCAAATTCTAGACGTTAATGTGGAAGAAAATATATTCTACTAAACGTATTTTTATTAAACTTCTCAAAAGATCAGACCTGCTATATAAGATTCATTAGAATCATATTGAAAGGTGTCAGTGACAATGGAGAACTCTATTTAAGCTTTTTCCTTCTGTATTTGGTCAATAGTTCTCGGGAAATAGCAGCTTCATTCGAGTCACCTTTGTTCATTTGTTGTAATTTGAATTTTTCATGTTGAAATGTTGCTTTGCTTTCAGCTACTTTGAATGGACTGTCTTAATTTAGAATTAACAGTGAAAGGGGCTATGTAATATACAATATTGTATATGTTTATTATGTTTCCTCATATTTCAGCACAGAAGAATCGCTAAATCTGCTGAATAAATCAATATTTGTTCATGTCACCTACAAAGTAAGGGAACAATAATAGGGAAAATATCGGGTTATATATGACTCACATCTTGAAATACAATTAACTGTTAGTAATCCAGGCTGTTGCATTATATAATCCATAAAATACCTTAGGTCCTACGAAAAATGTTCCGCGAATGAAATTTATGGCGATCACAAGAAAAGTATCTTATGTATTTATTTACAGTCTACTGTGCCATACTAGCAAATATGGCTCTCATGTATGAAAAAGGAACTATCAAACAAATTGTAAACTTTTATATCAAACCAAGCTCTTTAATGGAGTGTCTGGTGTGGATAATGATAAATGCTAATCAGAATAGGGTTTGCGGTTTTGTGTAATGGTCCGGAGAAACATTACTATATTTTTCACAAATTTTCCTCTTTTTACATTTTCCTCATTACACTTCAGTAAAATTGCACAATTTATGCATTAATTGTTTAACGTGAAAATTACGCTTAATAAACCTAAATATTTATTGGTAATAGTTTAACAAGAAATACAATTAACGTCATAGTTAAAATAAATATCTTTTGTAACTTTCATAAGGTTTAATTGAAGTTGTACAGTTCAACATATACTTTGTTGACAAAACTCGTGCATTACTTTAAATATTTTTGGTTATAACTCTGTGGTTTATTGACCCGTTTCTACTGCATCTGGACAACAATCTGAAAATACTATTCCGCTGGATGAGCTTGTAACTTATCTACAGAAGGTGTATTAATGTTTCGTCTCCACCATTACACAGGCATTCTGGTTTATAAATAATTTTAAATGTGACAGCAATTTCTAGATTTTTCTGTGCCCAGTCACTATGCTAGGAAGTTTGCTGTTTAGGCAATGTTTATCTTCAGTCTGTCTTGGACTAATAGAAATACCTTCTTAGTAACTGTTACTTTGGTTGTATACGACCATTCCTGTTGAAATTTTACAGTACTATTCTTTTCCTCTCTTGTTGTAAATTTTTTGGTGCAGCAGTCTTTCGGTTGCTTCTTTAGCCAGATGGTTATATATAATATATATGATATATATCAACATGAGTCTTTACCCATAGGACATAATGTAGTACTCTCTTGATATATAAGCTGCTTTTAACATCCCATCTGATCTCTCGTATTGTCTACGGATTGTCTATGTTTCTGAATAGGTCAAGTGTAGCTCTCTACAGAGCAAGTAAGCAGGAGAATCACAAATATACTCATAAATATGTCTGGCTCATTTTAAGAGATAACAGAAACTAAAGCGAAAATTATCCTTGTCAGACATATTTTGCAAATACGCTCATTTTGTTAAAACTCTTGCTGTCTCAACTACATAAGGTTATCTCTAAGACATTTGTCATCTAAAGTTCACCTTGCTTTTCAGTGTTTAGTATTATTCGGATTACTCGAAAATCGACAGACTTTTCCTGCTTTTACAAATGAAATGCAGTTAACATCGTTAATTACTATGTAAAAATGACAGCAGTAGTTATTTCCAACCTCAAATAAAATAAAATAGAATAGATTTAAGTTATAAGTCATCAATTACAGATTTAGCCTGCTAGATAACTAAGCTACTTAAAAAGAGATATTCTATTTGAGCCGCAACCATTTTACTTCATAGCATGCGTAGAAAATGTAAACAACATTCTGCCACATTCATATAATGCGATGCACTCTAGTGACGTTCTCCACTTTTTCATTATTTTAATACAATCGTTACTACATCTTTATAGACTTCGATCCCCAACATTAAGTGTATTTCGTAAAAGCAGGCTTCTTCAATCTCGTCTCTCTTTAGCCCTAACTTTTCTTCTCAAATAACCGTTGCTACCTGTCGGGTACAGATTTTCATTAAAACTTGTGCAACCTTTCCTAATTTATATTGTACTAATGACCTGCGCTTCACATAAATTTTGAGAAACATCATCAAAACTCAATAATACAAACCTCGATAGTTTGTGCTCCCTAAATGGTGAAGTAAAGTACCCCACGAAGAACATGAGAGTGAACGACTTTAATTTAAATCTGCAATCTCCGGGTATGGTTAAAAATGCAAAGCTGCTAAAGAAAGTGCTATTGTTTTTTTTTTTCATTCGAAATATTAGAACGATGTATATATACACATATATATGTATATATATGCGACTTTGTGGGTTCGTGAAATGAAAAGTCCAATTTCACCGCTCAAAACTGTTCTATATTTCCACCGACTTACAGTTAAACACTTGCCAATTACGCAGAATTGCGTACTGCACACAATTACAATTCACCAGTTCGTCCGTTACAATTTCACTTGTACTCGCGATTACATCAACTCCGATACTCATACACAGTTACGTACAGTCTTCCGTTGCACAATCTTTTCGTTCATTAACACGTCACTAACACTGCCTTCTTTCAACAAGAACTGTCACTCACTGTCTCTCTGAAACCCTTTTTATAGGAATGTCACTGCTTTCTCGACTTCTCCAGTTTCCAAAGGAAGGTTCCAGATGGCCGTGGAAGAGAGGGAAGGGGCCGACAGCGCAAGCGACACTTCTTCCAACCTTCCCCCTCAGTTAGTGACAGAGACTGATGAGTGGGCGTGGTCCAGCTGTCTCGGGGTCCTTCCAGCGGTCGCCGGTCATCTCTTTCGCTAATTGGGTGACACTGCTCCCTCCTCAAAGCTGGTCGTCCCGAACAGCACCATTGTAGCGGGCTAGACGATCCAGGTGTACCACGAACATCTTCCCTCGGGGAACCTTCTGGATGTGGTAGACCACGTCGTTAATCCTCTTCACCACCCGGTACGGTCCTTGCCATGGCTGCTGGAGCTTCGGGCAGCGTCCCTTGGTCCGGGTAGGACGGTACAACAAGACCAGGTCACCTTGCTGGAACCCTTGGCTGTTGGCTTGCCTATCATATCTGGTCTTCATGCGGTCGCTCGCTTTCTGGATGTTCTGGCGAGCCATCTCGTGCATGTCGTGGAGGCGGTCCACCAGGTTCTCCACATACTCGGTCACCGGCTGCTTCGCCTCCGGAGGACTTCCGAAAGCCAGGTCACAAGGGAGGCGTAACTCTCGACCGAACATTAAGCTGGCTGGGGTCATCCCAGTTGTGTCGTGTGTAGACGAGCGGTAGGCCAGCAAGAACAGTGGCACCTTGACGTCCCAGTCTTGCTGTTGGCTGGCCACGACCTTCCTCAGGTGTTCCTCTAAGGTCTTGATGTATCTTTCGACCATGCCATCCGACTGGGAATGTAGAGGCGTCGTGCGGGTCTTGTTCACCCCAAGCCTTTGTAATGCCTCCTTCATTAGGTTGGACTCAAAGTTGGTACCTGGTCACTGTGTAGCTCTAACGGCACCCCAAATCGACAGAACACTTGCTCCACGAGGCAGTCTGTGATTGTCTTTGCCTCTTGGTTTGGGGTGGCATACACCTCCGGCCACTTGGTGAAGTAGTCCACGACCACCATTAGGTACTTGTTGCCTCGGTCGGAAACTGGGAACGGTCCAGCAATGTCAACCGCGATCCATGCCAATGGCGCTCCGACGTTGTTGTGCTGCATGAGACCCCGGGTCCTAGTCTGGGGGCCAAGACTCGCCGCGCACACGTGACACTGACGGCACCATCTCTCAGCATCAGCTCGGAGTCTCAGCCAGTAGTAGCGCTGCCGTAGTTTGTCAATCGTTCGGTTGGCTCCCAGGTGTCCTCCTGAAGTACCGGCGTGCACTTCCTCCAAGACTTCCGGGACCTTACTCCGGGGAAGTACAAACTGTTCTCTCTGCGTCTTCCCATCAGGTGACTCCCATACCCAGAACAGCACGCCCTCTCTGGTCTTCAACGAGTCCCATTGGGCCCAGTACGACTTGCAGGTGGCGCTCCTCGGTGCGATGTCCTCCCAGGTTGGTCTCGTCCCTGCCTCCACTTCCCTCAAGAGTGGCCCCAAGTCTGCGTCCGCCAGCTGCTCCCTCCTCAGGCCTGCACTATCCCAGCCTTCCGCAGGCACTGCCGTGACTACTCGGACTGCTGCGGCACGCTCCTTCTCCTCCACTCTTGTACACTGGCCGCACTCTTCCGGACAGGATCTTCGGGACATGGCGTCAGCGTTACCGTGGCTCTTCCCTCTACGATGTTCCGAGGTGAAGTCGTACTCTTGTAGCCTCTGGACCCAACGTGCTGTCTGGCCTTCCAGGTTCTTAAAGCTCAATAGCCAGGTTAGGGCGGAATGGTCAGTCCTCAGGTGGAATGGCTGACCGTACAGGTACTTGTGGAAGTGCTCCAATGTCTTTACTACCGCCAGTAACTCCCGTCGGGTGACGCAGTAGTTCTTCTCTGCCTTGGATAGCGTCTTGCTGTAGTAGGCTATCACCCGCTCATGGCCGTCCTGGATCTGCGATAGGACACAACCAATGCAATGGTCGCTGGCGTCGGTGTCCACAATGAAGGCGCCAGCCGGTTGTGGGAAACCCAAAATTGGAGCACTGCACAGGGTCTCCTTTAGGTGCTGGAAAGAGTTTTCGGCGTCCACCGTCCACACATAAGGCCGGTGTTCCTCCGTCAGGCGGGTGAGGGGTTTAGCGATGCTGGAGAACCCCTTTATGAAGCGGCGGTAATAGCTGCACAGCCCCAGGAAACTGCGCAACCCTTTCTTATCCCTTGGGCGAGGTCAATCTCTCACGGCCTTTGTCTTCTCCGGGTCTGTGGCCACTCCGGTTGCTGAGACTATGTGGCCCAAGTAGTTAACTTCCTTGCGGAAGAGCTGGCACTTCTTCGCGTTCAGCTTCAAGTTGGTCGCTTGCAGTCTCTGTAGCACCTTACTCAGATTCTCGAGGTGATCTTCAAAAGTCTTTCCGACGATGATGATGTCGTCCAGGTATAGCAGGCAGGCATCGTAAGTCAGCCCTCTCATCACTGACTCCATAAGGCGCTGGAAGGTAGCTGGTGCGTTGCAGAAGCCAAAGGGCATAACCGTGAACTGCCAGAGCCCTTGGCCTGTCGAGAATGCGGTTTTCTCCTTGTCTCTCGGGGCTAGAGCTACCTGCCAGTAGCCCGACTTCAGGTCCAGGGTCGAGAACCACTGTGCACCAGCTAGCGTGTCCAGGGTGTCGTCAATCCGGGGTAAGGGAAAGCAGTCCTTCCGGGTGACAGCGTTCAGCTTTCTGTAGTCTACGCAGAAGCGCAGCTCGCCGTTCTTCTTCGTCACCAAGACTACAGGGGAACACCAAGGGCTGTCAGACTCTTCAATCACTCCCCTGGATCTCATGTCCTCCAGCATGTCTCGTACCGCCTCTTGCTTCGCCAGCAGAACGCGTCTATGTGGTTGCCGAATAGGCCGGGCATCTCCGGTGTCGATGCGGTGAAGCACTTTGTCCGTGCGTCCGTAGTCACTATCGCCTTGGCTGAAGACGCGCTCGTATCGCCTCAGTAGTTGTCGAACCTTCTCCAGCTATTCTGCGGTCAGGTGGTCGGCCGCCCTCTCCAGTAAGCCTTCTAGCCGGGGCCCCAGGTGTTGCTTCAGCGCCGGCTCCTGTGTCTTGTCGACTGCTGTTACGCTCACTACGGGCTCGCACGTTCCCAACTCCGTCCCGGCCTGGACGTCGTGATCGGTGTCCGTTGGATTTAGCAGTCTTACTGGCACCTCCTCTCGGCACGGCAGCAATGTCCTGGCTACAACCAGTCCGTGTACAGGCGTCTTCTGGTCCAGCATCATGTTCCTGGTTCTCTGGCCCTCCAGTCGCGCCGTCACCACCACCTCGCTCCTCGCGGGGACAACCACGTCTTCGTCCAAGACGACCCTGCAAATTCCAAGGCGCTCTTCGGGTTGACGGAGTATAACCTCCTCTCCGTTAAGCCGCAGGACCTTCTTGCCGACGTCGACCGTCGCCTCATGGCTCCTGATGGCATCCAGTCCCAGGATCACCTCCTCAGCCACCTTCGCGACGAACACCCACAGACGCACGGCACTCCGTCCCAAGTTCAGCTCCAGCAGGGCCTCCTTCTTCACAGGCAAGGTGTCGCCCAATGCCGTGACAAGCTGGTATGGCCGGCTTGGCTTCCTTGCCGGCAAACCCTTCGCTACGTCAGGTCTGATGATGGTCACGGCCGCCCCGGTGTCCACCAGCACGCGGCACGGCTTCCCTCTTGCCCAACCGTCCGCGATGAGGCTGTCATCCATACGCCGGCTGACGGCGCGCAGTGTCACTCGAGGGGATGGTGGTGATGGCGCCGACGTGCCCCTCTCCACGACGGCCCTTACTCGTTTTCCGGTTGCTCTTCCTGGTGCGGGCAGTCTCTCTGCAGGTGTCCGGGCTGTCCAGACCCCCAACACAGGCCACTAGGTGTTCGCCGGCGTCCCTCAGCTGGTCTTCTGTCTCCGGCGTAGCGGACACCCCTCGTTCTCGACGTCGGAATGGATGTTATTTTGGCCGCCTCCATCCTTAATGCCGCTGTCAGCGCCTCGTGGATGGTTTTATATTCCCCGAGCATTAGGCGCTGACGAATCTCCGTGTCCCGTACCCCGTCGACAAAATTGTAGGCGGCTTCGCGGGATACGAACTCCAGTGGCAGGTCAACCAAGGCCTTGCTAGCCAGCTGCTCGATCGCAATGGCGAACTCCTGCAGCGTCTCCCCCGGCTGCTGTGACCTTGCCTTTAGCTGGCTGCGGTATGCTGCGGCTCAGCGGTGGTTCTCGAAGCGATCCTCCAGGGCTTCCCAGATGTCATTTGGCGCCGCCGTCGTCTGCACCGCGTTTAGGACTTCCGCGGCTCTTCCCTGGAGGCTGGCTATTAACTGTGTGGCCTCCTCCTCCAGTGACCATCCGTTGTGCCTGGCCACTGTGTCGAACTGGCCGCGGAAGACCTCAAACGTTGACGCGCCGTCATACTTGGGAGGTTTGACGCGCGGCATTGTTATGTCGCGTCCCGGTGCATCGGCCTTCAAATCCTTCAACCTCCTGCCGACGACGTCCTCCACCATGGCGCTCAGGGACTTGGCGCTGTTGTCAGCCTTTCCTTCCAGCTCATTAACGCGGCTCGCCAGGTCTTCGGCGCGCTCGCCTAACTCTGTGACGTCCTCTTTTACGCCGGCCAACTGTTCTTCAAACTTTGCGGGGAGAGCCTCGTTCGCCGCCTTTATTTCCGTGGCCAGACTGCCGTTCGCTGCTCTCATTTCTGTGGTTAACTCGGCCTTCATTTCTTCCATCTTCTCGGTGATGTTGTCGTTAGCCGTCTTCATTAGTTTCAGTTCCGCGGCCAGGTTGTTATTTGTAGTCTCCAGCTTCGCGGCCAGGCTGTTATTTGCCGCTTCCGTTTTTGTTGTTAATTCGGCCTTCATTTCTTCCATCTTCCCGGTGATGTTGTCGTTGGCCGTCTTCATTTGTTTCAGTTCCGCTAAAATCTTTTCTAATGCTGCCTCCATTGTGTTATGTCGCACTCCTGACACCAATTGTGACTTTGTGGGTTCGTGAAATGAAATGTCCAATTTCACCGCTCAAAACTGTTCTTTATTTCCACCAACTTACAGTTAAACACTTGCCAATTACGCAGAATTGCGTACTGCACACAATTACAATTCACCAGTTCGTCCGTTACAATTTCACTTGTACTCGCGATTACATCAACTCCGATACTCATAAACAGTTACGTACAGTCTTCCGTTGCACAATCTTTTCGTTCATTAACACGTCACTAACACTGCCTTCTTACACCAAGAACTGTCACTCACTGTCTCTCTGAAACCCTTTTTATAGGAATGTCACTGCTTTCTCGACTTCTCCAGTTTCCAAAGGAAGGTTCCAGATGGCCGTGGAAGAGAGGGAAGGGGCCGGCAGCGCAAGCGACACTTCTTCCAACCTTCCCCCTCAGTTAGTGACAGAGACTAATGAGTGGGCGTGGTCCAGCTGTCTCGGGGTCCTTCCAGCGGTCGCCCGTCATCCCTTTCCCTAATTGGGTGACAGTCCGTTATTGATGAATTTGTTGAAAAATGGAATAAAACACCTATACGTACAGATGTTGCGCTGCACTTGAGTCTGCAACATTAAGCATAGAACTATGAATGTTTTGAAAATATTACGAGAAAATAATATACTTGATTCTAATTAAATATTTCCACGAGTTCTATGTTATGCAATAATTTATCCCTTATGATTTATTAGTTATGCAAACGTTCTGTCAGTATGAAACTTGTTTCAAACTGTAATCGCAGTATACTTTAATGTATAATATATTAATCTATTTCTTTGGGTAATTTTTCTTAAAATAAAAAGTTACCAAACTTTTTACACAACGGGAGATTTCGATGTTCTGCAAATACTCGCTTGACAGACTAAAAAGTTGCGGCCCAAATGTGAAACTTGACGCATAAGCGTGCGTGAAACGTTTTCTAAAGTTGTATTTTGTTTTCAGGGGACGCCATACCATGCAACGATAAGGAATGTTTAGTTGCAATCATACTTGTTTTACATTCAGTAGTTAAGTACTAGGGAATGTAATATTATAGCAGAATAGTGTATAGGGAATAAAACGTTTTCAGATATGTGGCAGAGAAGCAATCTTACTAATAAAAGGAAACTGATTTTCTATAATCCTATATCAATGTAGTTCTCAAATCTTTCGGAATTTCACTACGTCAGCCTATAAGAGGCTTAATCGTAAACTAAAACTGCAGAGGAGGCGATAGAACCCTAGAAATGGCTAAATCCAAGAAGCATAAGGATGTAAAGGATATCAAAATTGTTTTAAAATGCGAAGTAGGCAGAAGGAAAGGTACTCTGTGTAACAACGCAGAAAATACTCTGAAAAAATGTGGAACGAGACGGGAACAGTTGAAAGAAGAGGATGTCACAAATGTAGCATTTCATAATACTAGCTGCATGGCATACTTCTGCGTCGTAATATTTTGTAGAAATTCTCTTTATATGTGTAGACAGGTAATACAGAACATCCTAGCCTGATTGCATGCGCACTATTGGTCTTAGTCACTCTAAAACAGGTACAAGGACACTCCTCTAAATTGTAATAGAATCTCTTATACGTTTTCACGTTTACTTAACAATACTAGCTTTCAGCCGGACTGTCCTGAATCAAGTCCTAGCCACCACCAAAGAATTTTACATATTAATATTTCATGTGACGCGAAGAAGAGCTGAGAAATAGTCTTCCTTAATGAATTCTACCCCGATTCATATAAACAAGAGGTGTTTGTCCCAAAGAAACATTAACGGCTCCACTGTAGAAAGGATCACACTGTAGTAAATGAGTTGTCTGTAGCAGTGAAATGAACAACGTTTATACTCGTGTTGTTGAGGGTTTCTTCTTTTGCAGATAGACACGGAAACGATGTCTCACGAATATTAATTCCATATATTTGCAAGTTTCGGTAGTTAATTTAATCCTTAAGCATTCAGATAAAGGAATAAGGACACAAATATTACATAATTAATAGTATGATTATATTATTATTCATATTATTGGTATTATAAATACGCAATTTTTAAAATAAACTGTATACCAGGTCATAATACAAACATAATTGTCTAAATGGTAGTACAATGTTTACGATGAGTATTAAGAGAAACTTTGTTTCATTATGAAACAGTTTTAGAAGCGATAAAGATGTTTAAGTGAAATAAAAAGTTAAACCTTAATACCCAATGTGGATAGATGCAACCATATAAGAAAATGATGTTAGTTTAGTAATGTATTCCAGCCTCCTGTGAATCGATCGAATAGTGTATTGTCTATGTAAATATTCTGCATATAATAGGGTATTACTGGATCATATATTTCAGGTGTTTCTTTCCATTTTTCCTGCTGACTGGTGTTTCAGATGTGATGGTAGGATCCAAGATGTATGAAGTCTTTTGTCGCTGTCAATGGCGATAATGTATTTTTCTGCTTCAACCTTCAGTAGAACATGGGACCTCCTGTTGTATCACATTGGGCTTTCTTGAAAGAGTAGTTACTTTTTTCTCCGGTGTTCTTTTATTCTCCGATGTATCAAATTTCGGAGCAGTGTGATCAGCCAAAAACAAGAACAAGGGTGTTGGACCGCATTGATTGCAGCTGACTCCATCTTAGAGCTCTGCTGGGAACAAAATTTGTCTCCACATTAAGTATTGCTTCAATTTTCATTAGAATGGTTATTCAGTGTTTAAGTCTATTAACTGGAATATACTCCTGATATTGCTGTTATTTTAATATATGGTGTAGTCAAGGTAACCATAAAGTAAACATTTACTAAGTAAAGAATAATTGTCAGTATCATTAATATTATAATCATTATTAAGTAGCGGTACTCCACCGGTAAAACCACACACATCTCATTAGTAAAGTTATGCTAGAGGGTGTAGCGTTATTTGCGCACACCCATTCTTGTCTAAAAATGAATCCTATATGTTAATTTAAGAGTTAGTAGCAATTAATATTCAATAGCAAATATCTACGGTTTTATACTAGTGTTTGTACAAAAATGTATCACAAGAAGGCCCTTGAAAATATGTATAAAATGGTATAAACCGTTCCGTGTAGAAGCGTCTCCCGCAGAAAGTGTTTTGGATGCCGTTAGAATGTGCAGGTTCGGAGAAGAAACCAATTTAGGCAAAGATAACAATAAAATAACCAATGGGAAGATCGAAATACGGGCTTGGCTTATGAAAATTTGAAGGCTTTCCATAGTTTTATGAAAGTATGTGTTGGAATGAAATGTTGGGGCACTCTGGCGAAGTCTTGGGCAGGGTGAACTGATATCCCGTAGCAGCATCAACCGGCGCTGAGTAATTTCCATCCACTAAAGCGCGAGATGCATCCGAACTATATTAAGAATATGACCTATTGAGTTAAATATTTTGAAGTTTCGAGCAAATATATTTTAATTTTGCGAGTGGTGCGTAATTTATTGAAACCCCGCAGATATTCGCGTAGATAGGAACGCCAACACCTAAGGATTATCGGAGTTTATTTACCAAGAACCATGCGACAAATGCTCAATTGCTTCCCCTACCAGTGTACCAACTCCAAAGCAATTAGCAGACGATGCAGATATTCGTCAAGGTGGACCCTGAGATCATAGCGTCTCCTCAGCCTCAACATCCACGAGTACAGCAAAAGGCAACAGATCTTCACTTCGAAGACCGAGGGAACGAGGGACCTTCAAGAGAACGCGACAAGCGTAGGTATAAGGAAGATGTTCGTGTGAGGGGTGGCTGCAACCTTCAGTATCTCCTAAAATCTTGATGCTATATCGACCACATTTTGTTCTTTCGAACTTGTGTACTCCAAAGGTATTAAAATGTCCCATTTTTATTCATATTGTTTTTATTCATTATATTCATATGACGGAGAAACAAAAACAAAACAAAACGCATCCTAATATATAATACAGATAGACATTGAAGGAACTGCATGTAGTCTAACAAAAAGCATGAAAATAAAATAGTCATTACATAAACACAATTCGAGGTAAACCTCAAATGAGAACTCTCACAGTAACCATGAAAACACCGAGCGGAATGGCTCAGGCGGTTTCGTCTGTGGCCCACATTCAGGAGGTTTGGGTTCGATTACCTTGACCAGCCTACCTGACCAATGGGCTCTTTTCAGGCGATTCCCTAAGCCGCCAGGCGAATGCTGTGTAGACTAATTATATCCCCGAATTTCCGGTCCCTCCATTTCATCTCCATTATCATTTCCCATCATCTCCCGTCTGATGGTCTCTTTCAGTGTAGAAGTGCAGGCAGGGATCTAGGCGTTGCATGGCAGGAGAACATGCTCCTGGTAAACACTTCCTCCTCTGGTAAGATGGTCTGTGGTCTCAGGACCAGCTTTGTGGGCCGTTTCAACGGTGCGTGGGATGCCGGTTGTACTGTCTACCTGCGAGGTTCCAACTGCTCAGTTGTAGGGACCCTGCCCTCTGCACTGTCGCCGCCCTCTCTCCTCTCACCTCATCCTTCCTCTCGGGGAACTTATGTGCAATGGAGCAAGTTTCAACCTCTGTTGCGAATCCCCTCTGTAGCATAGTCTTATCATATATGTAATAAGATTAGCTTCAAATGAAATACTTTTTATTCAAATAAAATTCTTTTTATTATATTCCAGTGCAACACTGAAATCGCTGGCTGTGCGAAGTGTGGAGTTAATCCTCGTCGTATAAATCTGCCTTGGGTAGAGAATTCTCTGTTAAATGGCTCTTAATTCTGGTGGAGAGGAGAGATTGCTGATAGCAAAGGTATATATAGTTGTGGAGGTTCGCAAGAAATTTATTTTGTTCACCCCAGTGCGAAGAATCTTGTTTTGGAACACTCTGCAATTGCATGGAGATACAGTTTAGGAACCGAGAATAGGCAAGGACGAGCTTCCGATCTGGTGCAGCTTTTAAGTGGAGCCGTCAGTTAAGGTGGACTTCTATGTATTAAACTGCGGTTTCTGCAGCCTTCCAGGATGCTCCTACTCTACGAAGTGAAGCGACACTGTGGTCAGCCAGGAGCAAAAACCTTGGCTTTACATAGAGTGCACCTGATTGCGATAAAACGAAAGTGAGCCAGGTTATGAAGCATTCAATGATGTTTGGAGATAGATATCGCTGCTTCTTCTGCCGGCGTTTCAGGTGAAGAGGTTTGCGTCATCAAGGTTCCTAACCAAAGGTACTGCAGGTAACTCTGCCTGGTCGTAGCTATACATTGTAAGTGCTGTTGTTTGAGCTTTGGGGCACATCAATAAACGTAACTTGGCTACTTAATCATAGTGGAATTTTGAAAAAAGAGCAAAGTGCCTCCGCGATGACGCTTAAGGCTTGCATTTGGAAAGTCTGCGTTCGGCAGCCCAATTTGAACTTCGCTATTCGTGTAGGAGAATGCTGGGGTGGTTACTCCCACACCAAAATGTCTTATTTATTCCTCTTCCTTTCATTCCATTTTCTTTAAATCCTTCACATGTGCTTCTAGGTTTAGAGGCGTATAATGGTTTGTGACTGATGACATGAGTGCTTGTTCAAACGAAAGAGTATTTCCCTGGACATTGGCGGACTGCTTTTTCGACGGTTTGTTTCTCGCCCACTTTAGGCAGTTTCAGAAGTGGGATAGATTTTTGGCCTGGAATTATTAGGAACTTAAGCTCATCCCTACAGACAGCCTGCACGCCTGCCTGCTACCTGTAATCTTTCATGGTTCTTTCACTTCATCCGTAATCTCGGGGATAATAAATCCATTGAGGCTATGTAAGTCTAAGTGAGTTATTTCCTCAGTTTTATCTTCAGTGGTGGTTATGTTATGATTTGTTTTAGTCAACGTCCTTCTACTTGATACTAGATACTTCTGTATTAGGTTAATGTAGTGCCAGGTGCAAATTGTATTTATTCATTATGAAAACATCCTTCAGATTATTAAAACGCACCTTCTCGGCGTGGTTTGGTGTGTCAGCCTTCTATCTAGACGGCTCGAGTTTAAATCACCGTTACGGCCGATGTGCCTGGATACGATTTATTTTTCATTTCTTTCTTTGCTTGTTCACTTTCTGTTTTTAAGGCGATTGCCAGTGCAGTAGAACCCGATCTATTTTGCGTTTGCTAACGCCGTGACAATATGTTTGCTTCTTCCTGTAAGTTTGTTTATAATTTTGATATTGCTAGCCCCGTAGCTCAGTCGGTAGAGTACCTGCCTGCCTTGCGAGGGATCCAGGGCTCGACCCCCTGCTGGGGGTGGCGATTATTCTCCGATCAAGAAAATTCCCCATCTTCCCCAGAGTTGGAAGTATGAATGAGAGTGCGAATGAGTGCGTGATCTAAGGATTAAAAGTCTAAAAGTACCTACAATCCAAAGATTACGAGTTAACATCATCCGATATGTTCTTTTGCCATAATGATTTTAGAGAGTGCTGATAACCGCTGCAGTTGGGCGCCCTTACACACACACACACACACACACACACACACACACACACACACACACACACACACACACGCACACACACATGCACACACGCACACACACATCCAATATGTTTCACAGGAGAACGACCGCCGATATGACCATTGCAGTTAAAGGCGTAGTATAGATGGAACAAAAAATAAATTGATATCCTCTCCCTCCTCCAGCTTCTTCAACTGTTGCAGGTAATTCAGAATATACGTTTTACGTTTCTTGGTAATTTTTCAAATGTACAATACTTTAGTAAACTTAGCGATGAGCAAATTGCTAGAAAATAAAGACGTAACTATGAAGTTATCCTTGTAATGAACTATTTATAATATGGATAGCTCTCTGAATCCGTTGTTTTTCAACTACTGTAATATGAAATATGGCACTTTCACACTTTCCTTTGTTTACGAATTTTGTCCCATACTTCATTTTTGATCAAGTATCTCTAGAACGTACTTACATTTCCGTTGGAGTGTCTGGATATTTTTGGATTGTATGCAACATTTACTCTGAATTAAATAAGCATTATAAAAATAGAAAATGATCAAATATTGACTTAGTAATTCTTGTTTTATTGCTATATAACACAACATATCATGTTTTGTCAAGAGAATGCTTTTAAAGAGACAACACAGATATTGTGTTAACATGTTAGGTGTTTCCTCATTGGTGAAATGTCAGATTGACTTCAAGGCTATAACCACTTGTCTATAAATGTTTTTTCATAATACTGACATTAATCCACTCTGTTGATTTGTAATGGTTTCCCTGCAAGGAACAACATTTGATCTAGTGAGGTAAATCCCATTCCCTATTTTCTGAAAGTCATTGTCATTGTGGCAATATCAGATGTAACAAATACATTTACACCATGTTAAATTGGCTACTATTCTTGCACCTTGTGTAATAAGTGCTATAGTTTATGCGTTAATGTTACCTGCGAATTCATATTGTTGCTGAAGAATACTTCAGTTGCAAATTATTGCGAAAGAAGTCACAGGTACAATAACAAAATTTGCTGTGTAACTCACAAGACTTTCTCTAACCTATAGTCTCACAAGTGTTCCATACATTTTACACGCAAAGTTTATCTTTTGTCCACTTCGTGTTAAAACGAGTGATGGGCCAAACACAATGTTTTTGTTCGTAGAGCGCAGAGTCAGTTGCTTAATTGTGTATATATTATGAGTTCATAAACGACACACAAACATACACACAAATATATATACACGAGGGTTGTTCAGTAAAGAATGATTATAATTTTTTATGGTCATAATTTTTAACACTAAAATTCAATCATATGACATTCTGTTAGCTTAATGTGAAACAAACTCGCCGCAGTAGTTTCATTGTTGGTACTCCTGGTTCCCGGCTGTGAGAACCAGGCAAGTTCAGACATGTTCAGTATCGCCTACCGCTACAATGGAGGTAACAGGCAGTTAAATTTGATGCTAGAGGAAGATCCGGAGTTTCTTTCAAACATAATCACTGCTGATGAAACTTGGCTATATCATTTTGATCCTGAGAGCAAACATCAAAGCTCAGTGTGGAAATCTCCTTCATCACCAACCCCCAAAACAGCAAAAGTGGTTGCTTCTGTTGGGAAAGTTATGGTCATCTCGTTTTTTGATTTTCATGGAATGGTTTATCAGCATGTTGTACCTGCACACATATCAGTAACTGGACAATACTACAGGGATGTCCTAAAATCATTGCAAGTCAATATCAGGCGCAAAAGAACACATTTCCGTGAAGCAGACTGGATGCTGTACGGCGATAATGCGCGGATGCATATTGCCAATGTTGTTGCTGAATATCTTGAAAAAATCAACGTGATGTGCATCCCTCACCCTCCCTTTAGTCCGGATTTCACACCATGTGACTTTTTTCTATTCCCGATCTTGAAGAATCGTCTTCGTGGGAGGCATTATCCATCATCAGAAGCAGTGGTGAAGGCTGCGGAGGCGATTTTGAAGGATCTCTCAAAAATTGTTTCCAGCATGTCTTTGAAGACTGGCAGAAACTTTGGGACAGTGTGCATCGCACTCAGGGGAGACTATTTTGAGAAGGGCCATCAAAATTATGAGGATGAGTACAGGTACGCTGTGGAAAAAAAAATTGTGATCATTCTTTATTGAACAGCCTTCGTATATATATATATATATATATATACCAGGTAAGTCAGCTGCTCCTATTTACGCCCTGAATCAGAATCGAGAAACTGCGAAACGCTTAATACACTCCGGGTAACAACGAATGCTTTCCGAAAGATCGAGGTGGAATACGTGGTAACTGATTCAGATGGTTAGCTGCTGGAATATGATGATACTAAGGCTAAGTTCGAAACGACGTCACGTTGTTTTGGTTTTATTTTCTTTCTTTTAGTCTTTATTGTCTTTATTTTAATTACTAATTCATTTATTGTTGCTATTGGTTAACTTGTGAGCAAAAGACACAAGAATTACAAACCGGTAATTAGGGGTCTACAGCGAGTAAATCACCACGTAAGTTGCGACAAGCTCACTCTACCGGCAGTTACGAGAGGCCCTTTCCCTTCAAAGGGAAACTAAGGACTATATCTTTATTTTCAATGAGGCATCATGTTTGACTTTCTGAGCGACATTATCTTTACCGTATCTGTTGTTGCACACCATTGGCTTTCATCTTTTAGGAGCTTGCCGAGGATATTAATGTAATAGCTTTTGTTTCGCGCTTAAGTTCTATGTTTCATTTTAATTTGTGAAATGTCTCAAACTTGGTTGAATGGGTCAAGCACAAAACCGACCATAGTAAAATATCTACTACGAACTATAAATTTATAACTACTTGGTGATTATTTTATTTTGGACACATCTATAATGATATAAAAATTTTATTTTTATGATACTATTGAATTATAGGACTCAAGAGGTAAAACAAAGGCTAATTAAATTTTTGGATTGAACACGAAGGATTTGAACCCAATTTGAAGTGGAAATGTGGTTAGGTAATCTGTATGATACCATCGCGCAAACTCCAACTTGCGAGCAGAGATTCCTATAGGAATAAGTAACCTCAGACCTCATGCTCCACCTCGGGTCATTACACGGTTTTACAGCTTCATACAGTGTTTTGAACTCGTTTTGATAGTTTTAACACAAGATAATTGCATCCGCCATTATAATTACTGTATGAACTAAAATCTGCCGTAATTGGTGACAGAAGTGAAAACAATCTGCCTAACTTTTTACATTTCTTGACAAGGCTGTACAACGAAAACACGTGATGGTTGAAGATTTAAATCCAATTGGTCCAACTATGTAGATGTGCCATTATGTGCTCCAGTGTTATTGTCAACTGATTCATGTGATAAGTTGCTCTTTCAGGAGCGTGTTTAAAGGTGTGTGCGAATGTACGCTAATGAATAAGAGTTCGTAAGTTCGTCTCAAATTATTACTCCAGCTCACCAGCTCCATGTGTCTTGGTATGATGTTTTTGGAGTCGACATACATAGTGATTTCTTTCTGTCCCATACAACACCTATGCATTGAGCTGTCTACCCTTCCTCCATAGACTGTTCTGTAGATAATTCATTAGAACAGATGTTGCATGTTGCATACATTCAAAAATAAATAGGGGCAGGTGACTCATCTTATATATATACTACATATTATATGTATATTCGTCCTACTGAATCCTCTCATAATAATAATCATCAGCATCGTCGTCGTCGAGAATATTAACACATTGTGCATTGTTTCATATGTTTCGAGGAGTCTTTCCTTTTTTGGCAAACTGTAATTAATGTGTGCGGAAAATTGAACCTTAAAATTGACTTATAATTGAGTCTCAGTTACTAAACGTGCAGTGATAGCCGAGTGGTTATAGACAAGTGTGTAGGAGCTAGACCTGCATCGGTTGGAATTCCCGATATCATTTTGATTTTGATTTTAGAAATACGAAATGTGTATTACGCACATTGTAATTAACATAACTTCCAATTGCTAAGGTTTTCGTGATTTTATAGCATTTATGCTCACACATAAAAACTGACACACTCTACTCTCTTTATGAAATAAATGTTTTATTCCAATATGTAAAATCAAATAAAAATTGAAATTAACTTAGTACCGGGTGTGTGAACCCTCTGTTTCTGTTACTCCCCTCATTCTACGGGGTATGGATGAGACCAAATGTCTAGTGAAATTTCCACGAGAGAATATTTCGCATTATATGCCAGCACCATTCGTAACAGATGAATGACCCCGAGTGTTAACACAATCATTATTAAGGTAATTTTCTAATAACATTGCAATTATTTTGAAAACGACAAGATTGTTATTTGCGTTTTTATAAGTGAATGTATTTAAAATATTATTATTTATCTGCTGCAATAAAAACCCAAGGAATTGCTGTTATAGTAACAATAATAAAAAGAAACATACACATCAAGGATTCAAACTCATGTTGGCCCACTTACGGAATACATGCGTTTTATGACTCGGCAACCATGTCTACGGCCAAGCCGCAAAGCATCTCCCCATCTATCGCATAATTTTGAAATAAATCCAGAGTGGTATCAAAGCCTATGTTGCAAACATTGATTGTTCTTTTACACTAGCCGTGTGCAGGCCAAAGTATGGGACTGAAAACTTCAATGCCATAGCCGGGATTCAAATCTGTGAACTTTTCAGTCTGACTCTACCTTTCCAAAGCGTATTCTGTGAACGCAGCGTCATAGAGTGCTTCCGATGTTTTCCGAATCAAACTTTCTTTCTAGTAGCTTCTCATTTTTTTTTCTCTTAGGCTGTATATATGCATCTGGTGTGTTACATTCAAATAATATTCTCTACCCATCCTTCAACAAACTACTTCCACACAAGTTATTCTTCTAAGTTCTTCATGTTAACCAATACTACCATAATGACATTGAAATTCCCTTCTCTATACACGCCCAGGAGAAAAAGAAGCGAATAGCGACCTCCCATTTGAGAAAAGTATAAAAACTGGAAAATTCGAACCAATAACAAGAAATATCCCCAAAATTATTCGCTAAAATGTGTTAGATATATATGGTGTTTTAAGGAGCTCTACATTTTTATATAGTGAGATTTTGTCTGTCTTTCACGGTTCCCCACTTGTCCAGAATAAAGAGGACTATTGGCGACATGCATAGAAAATTAAAGATATGCTTGCGAATTTCGTGAAAATATCTTGAGCATGAATGAATAAATGAAAACTGTGTAAATCCCTTGAGGGCAAAGACCTTCTGCTGCGAGAGGGAGTAGTAATTGCAAAGCTCACTAGGACTGCAACTCCTAATAGCCTTTCGCAGTTGCTACGCTCCAGTAACGACGTATTTTCGTGTCTTTAGCACTGTCACTCTTTACTTCACACACAGTTAACAGATACACTATTGTTGTATAGTCGCGCTGCTCGAACGGTTACCATGGCTTTATTTTTGTTAATAGAAATCTCTCAGATAACGCACTGATTTATTCTTGTAAGAGTACCAGAGGTATTGACGGGCCTCTCGGTACCTTGCTAAGCACTAATGAAAGCATCACTTCATCCAATGGAATTCGCAGGAATCACAAATGACAGACAAATATTCACTCCGCGTTGAGTAATCCGTGCGTTACCTGAGAGGTATCTATTACCAAGGATAAATTAACGGTAACTGTTCGAGCAGCGCGACTATACACATTTAGCTATCACACACACACACACACACACACACACACACACACACACACACACACACAAACACACATCTAGTTTATAATACCTAGGTAGCCTCTTCTTTCAATGTCCTGTAAGTAGCTCTGTTCTTAGCTTGTGTTATCACTGTGTCCCTGCTATCTTTTTGAAGTTATCTGTCCATCTCATCTTTGGTCACCCTGCCGTTCGACGTCCTATTCCGGGGTCAAACATTGTCGTTCGTTGCGTCCATCGGGAGTAGCGTATTCTGGCGGCATACGCTCCCCATTTCATGATACTTTAATCAGAATTGTTACTGTCGTTTTTGAGAACATTCAAAAACTTTTCCACGTAAAGTGTATTTCGGGGTAGGAAAAATCTTCGAGTTACATCCTTGGATTTGAATTTGGAATTTAACCTTTCATTTTTGAGTTATACTGGTCATAGACTAACAGAAAGACACACAGATATACACATACAGAAAAGCGCGCGGACCGTGTCCTAAAATTTATTTGAGGGCCACAGGTGGCCTCAATACATTTTTTGGTGACAACCCGATTTCGAATATTTGAGTGGTATATAAATCAAATACTATATATAGGATACAATTTTACCGAGGGGATTCGGCATCTCGACCAGACTGATCTTTTTTACCTATGCCCCAAGTAGGACACACCCAGAAGGAAGGATGAGGCGAGAGGACACAGAGGGTGGCCAACACAATGAGTCACGATAGTGCAGAGGGCAAGGCACCTGCCATTTACCAGTTTAAAACTCCTCGCAGTTCAGTACAACGGGCATCCCTCCTACCGTGGCCCTAGTGCAGTTCGGAGATCGGAAACTGTCCTACCGGAGGACCTGCCATGCAGCACCGATACAACCGCCGACACTTCTACCCTTAAAGAAACCACCAGAGAAGAGATGATGTGAAATGATAGTGGCGATGAAATGGAGGGACAAGAAATTTGGGGGATGTAATTATCCCACCCAGCATTCGCCTAGCGACGCGAGAAAACTCTAGAAAAGTCACGTGGCTCAGGTAGGTCGGCCACGGGAATCTAACCCAGACCTCCCGAATGCGCGCCACAGACGAAGCCGCCTGAGCTATCCCGTTCGGTATTACTATACGTAAAATGGAAATAAAAAAGTTTGTTTTCAGATACCTAACCAGATGTCGCATTAGGGCAAAGCTGAAACGCGACAGCAAGTAGCGACCAAATGCTATGGGTTTGAAGGTTTCCAGACTGTAGGATTAAGCTATTATGCAGTAACTTTTTTAATTTAAATGTTATGACTTCCGAGTCGGAAGAAAAGAAAGACTTTGTGGCCTTTAGAGAAATCTAATTATATAAGATTATTTCTTATAAAAATATCTAAAACTCATGATAATTTTATAAAGTATATGCATATTTGATAAAATAAAATATAGAATAAGTACTCCAAATGAGTAATTTGTTTTTAAAAGAGCGCAATTACAGAATTCTCATTTTTAAGGAAACGTAAAAGAAGTTTTTAGATTTCATATGAATTGCAAAAATTTAAAAGGCTGACAGTAATCTCAAAAAGAATAATACAACGAAAATAAAATGGGGAGCTAAAAAGTTAATTATGTAGGTAAGCATTCATTCTTCAAACACTGTAAAAACTATTAAACCTAATTAAAGTTTGGGACTCAGAAGTTGAGCTATAAATTGCTTTAATGGCAGGTACAAATAAATGTGAATCAAATTATTCATATCTTAATTTTAATTACATACACATTTAAATGATTAATAGAATGTTCGACATTCAAAATATGCATAATTCTTAAATATAAGCCACTTTAAAAAGTAAATATGCGTTATTTTTCCCAAATTTTGTCATCTGCGTACTTCAAGACATACACGGGGATTTAAAATCCATGTACTGAATTTAACATGTAACATTCAAATCCTATTCTCTGAGATAGGGTTATGTATTTTGTATTAGAAGACAAAATTCTTGTGACATAAAATACATAGTGTGAAAAAGAAACAGTGGAAGAAATGTTTTCGAGTTTAAATAAACAAGCAGTAGAATGTATTGGAAAGGAGGTGAAGCTGCTAAATAATTTTTAGGACCTATATAGACCTAAAATGAGATCAGTACCCCCAAAACAAACCCTTCTTTGATTTAAGTGACCCAAAATGAACGTATAATGCTAGGCCTAGACTTCGGATACTGACATACTGTTATTGTAGCAATAGTAAAAACTGAAAAAGCAATGAAAGCAATGAAATTTTC
>JAUKNK010000106.1:370000-415000 GCA_030765055.1 Mantis religiosa | reverse complement strand
TACCAACTGTTCTCTCTGCGCCTTCCCATCGGGTGACTCCCATACCCGGAACAGCACGCCCTCTCTGGTCTTCAACGAGTCCCATTGGGTCCAGTACGACTTGTAGGTGGCGCTCCTCGGTGCGATGTCCTCCCAGGTTGGTCTCGTCCCTGCGGCCACTTCCCTCAAGAGTGGCCCCAAGTCTGCGTCCGCCAGCTGGTCCCTCCTCAGGCCTGCGCTATCCCAGCCTTCAGCAGGCACTGCCACAACTACTCGGACTGCTGCGGCACGCTCCTTCTCTTCCACTCTTGTGCGCTCATGGCCGTCCTGGATCTGCGATAGGACACCTCCAATGCAATGGTCGCTGGCGTCGGTGTCCACAATGAAGGCGCCACCCGGTTGTGGGAAACCCAAAATTGGAGCACTGCACAGGATCTCCTTCGGGTGCTGGAAAGCGTCTTCGGCGTCCTGCGTCCACACATAAGGCCGGTTTTCCTCCGTCAGGCGGGTGAGGGGTTTTGCGATGTTGTCGGCCTTTTCCTCTAAATCATTAAGGCGGTCGTCTACTTGACCCTTCCGCTTGCCCAGGTTCGTGACGTCATCCCTCACGCCGGCCAATCGTTCCTCAAATTTGGCGGCGAGAGCCTCGTTCGCCACCTTCATTTCCGTGGCCAGACGGTCGTTCGCTGCTCTCATTTCTGTGGTTAACTCGGCCTTCATTTCTTCCATCTTCTCGGTGATGTTGTCGTTGGCCGTCTTCATTTGTTTCAACTCGGCGGTGATGTTGTCGTTGGCCGTCTTCATGTCTTTCAGTTCCGCTAAAATCTTTTCTAATGCTGCCTCCATCGTTGTAATGTTCGGTGATGTTGTTATCCCACTTCTGACATCAATTGTGACTTTGTGGGTTCGTGGAATAAAAAGTCCAATTACACCACTCAACAATGTTCTTTATTTCCACCGACTTACAGTTAAACACTTGCCAATTACACAGAATTACGTGCTGCAACAATTACAATTCACCAGTTCGTCCGTTACAATTTCCTTGTACTCGCGGTTACGTAAGCTCCGGTACACATTCACAGTTACGTACAGTCTTCCGTTGCACAATCTTCTCGTACATTAACACGTCACTGACTAACACTGCCTTCTTACACCAAGAACTGTCCTCACTCACACACACTAACCAACTGATTGACCAACTCCACTCTGTCTGTCTGTAACCCTCTTTATATAGGAATATCGCCGGTTTCTAGTGACCAGGAGAGTGTTCCAGATTCCGTAATTTCTGGAACCAGGTGGACAGAAACAGACGGCACACTGATGTTTTTCCTCCCAACCACTGCCTGTCACCACTACAAGACAAACGAGGGGGAGGTGCGGCTAACGCGGTCCTCCCCTGCCTTCCGTTCCCAGCTGGTTCACAGGGTGTTCCAGCGCTCACGTTACAGTATCATCTTCCACACATACGCCACAGATCTTCGAATTCACTCTCCCGTGACGCCACATCTTTTCTGCAGTTGGAACCGTTTCATTAACCACTTCATAAACCGTTTCACTCCATATCGACGGAAGGTTACAGTTGGTTGCATTGGCCCAAACGCATTTCCAGTCACGACTGTATTTTGTTTCTACATTAGGTCGTTGAATACCTGGCTTCCTCAAGTGACGATAGAGGTTCTTGATAGTCAGCAAATTCTCCAGTCGCTCCCCAGAATTTTCAAGAGCTCGAAGCTTGGCAACCAAACGATTACATTCCCGTGTCGGTCTCTCCACGGTATGTAACTGGTCATACCAAAACTTCTTGTCAATCGGAGACTCACCGCTAAGTAACGAGGACAATCCTCTCTTTCCCAACAGCGCCATACACTTGTTGTCAACATCCACTAGACCACAACCACCTTTCTTTAGCGGAAGACGCAATTGCGGGCGAGCAACTTGATATGCTTTCCCCGTCCACAGGAAGTATCCGAGCAGAGTCTCAAAACGTTGGGCGAACTGCTTAGGGAGCGGCAAAATCTGCGCTACATACCACAGTTTACTCAAGGCATAAGTATGAATGTACCAGACGCGTTGCAACAATGTTAGATTTCGAGAGCGATCTTCATGTAAGTTAAAACTTAGCGCGTTGAGCCTCTGGGTCCAATTAAGAGAAATCATTTCTGTTATGTTAGAGGTAAATATAACCCCTAGTATAGTGGTCTGTGGAACTACTTTCATATGCAGCAATGTTGATGGATGTTCCCAGGTGCATACTGGAAGGATTTCTGATTTGTGGGCGTTGAGCTGAGCTGCCGAAAGTTGACTGTAAGTCACAATCGCCGTGGCCATCTCCTCCATATCCTGGTGATCTTTGGCCAAAACCGTCACGTCATTCGCGTAAGCCATTACTTTAAGGCGTTCCCCAGCTATATTTAAGCCTTGCAGTCTATCTTGTAGCATCTGGAGTAATGGATTGAGTGTCAAGGCAAACAGTCCCATAGATAAGGGACACCCCTGCCTGACTGATTGTCGTATTGGAATAGGTGTCGACAAAAAGCCGTTACAAAGTATTCTTGACGACGCTTGGCGATAAAGCCCTTTAATCGCCGCTACCATTAGTTGAGGTACCCCAACTGCGCGCAAACACCGCCAGATATACCAGTGCTGAACTCCATCAAAAGCTCTATGAAAATCCAGATTAACTAATGCCAAGGAGCTATGGTGCTGCTCAAGATGGACGACCACATCTCGTAATTCCGTAAGGGCACCAATAATGTTCTTGCGTTGAAGAGTTGTTTGATTAACATGGAGCACCTCCTCAAATGCTGGTTTTAGTCTGCTGGCCAAAACCTTCGCAAAGATATTGTAATCTGAATTAAGCAGTGTTATTGGGCGAAAGTCCATCGCTGCCTGAGGGCAGTGTTTCCGCGGGAGTAAAATTATAATTCCATCCGCAAAATGTTCGGGAAACCAGCCTCCATCCCATAATTCCTGTAACACTGCAACAAACTCATCCTTAATTATCGGCCAGAATGCAAGATAAAATTCATAAGAAAGACCAACCGGGCCAGGCGCCGTATTTCGTTTCAAATGTTGCTCCACTTGATGTACTTCTCGTTCCGTAATGGGATCTTGTAGATTCTCCTCCGTGGACTGACTAATGTGAGCCACGGGGCTAATCAGGGCCGCCGCGCTAACCATGGTTTCCGCTTGAGCCTCGCCAAATAGGTGCTGGTATTGCTCCTGAAGATACGGCAATAGCTGGCGTGTCCCGTGTAACACCACACCAGTAGCAGCGTCAGTGAGCGATGAAATGTACTTGGCCTGTCCATGAGAGCGTGTCTTGGCCAATGAATAAAAGGAGGCTTGTTCATCGGAGAGAGCGTGCGACAAGGGGGACCGAATGGCGCAATCCTGCAGCATTTGATCTTGTTTGCTTTTAATTATTTCCTTAATTCTCCTGATAGCCGGAGCGAACAGTTTAAATCCCCTGCAATAATACACTCTTTGCCAGAAAGTAGATGAGCTGTCAGCGCCTGTTGAAAGAACTGCTCACGTTCCTGTCGTCGATTGGAACCGGAAGGAGCATAAACGTTAATCAGAGCAATGTTATCCAGCACAGCCGATACGACGCTCCCCGATGGATGTAATTGAAAGTCAGAACACTGGATACCACGGCGATAGAGCAGGGCAGTGCCTCTGCCTTCTGGACCTAAGTTAATCACATGATTATGATTATACAGGGCTGACAAATTATGCGTATTAACCTCCTGCAAGAAACACACGTCCACGTCATGCGCCGTGAGGAACTGGTGTAACAATTTTTGATTTCGTAGATTACTAATGCCGTTAACATAGAGAGTAGCCAATATTTGAATACGAGGTAGCGTAGTCATGAGACTCCAGAAATACAAGGCAGGAAGAAACCAGTGCTGGGGTATGATAATGGTTCGGACAACTATTGAGAAACTGAAACTTTAGCTAGCGCGTCCGGTGGTTTGAGACGAGGGTCTCTGGAAGCGAGCACTACTCGAGGTTGTCCAGGACTACCAGTTGCGTCTACTGTCACAGACACTGATTGTAATGCATCTCCCGGAACCTTCCCTGACACCACCTCCATTGCAGATTTATCACCGTCTTCTAGAGTCGACTCATCAGCGCTCGACATCGACGGTGCGTCCTGCGTGACTGAAGTACTCCATTCTCCAGCAGACTGGGCGGTTTTCGACTTCTTGGCTTTCTTTCGTGAATTGGTCCCCGAGGATATATGGGTAGGATGCGGGGCGGTCGCAGCACCAATTTTACGCTTCTCCGTCACAAGAACTCCCGCCTCCGTACAAACGGGCGACGTCACCTCCTCACGGCAATCCTCGGACCCCGTTGGTATCGGATCCATTTGTAGTTGACTGTCTACTATGACGGCGGACACAGAGGACATCTGTGTTGCTTGTGGCAGCTCCTGCTACTGGATTACACTCTCTTGTACTGCGAATTCTTGTTGTGTTTCCGGGGGCTCCCTGCGCAGAAGTGTTGGTACAGGTAAGACCGTCTTTCTATTGGGACAGTTTTCTTTAACGTGAGTGGGTTCCCCACATACATAGCAGGTTTTCACCTGACCAGCATAGCTCACCGTAATACGATAGCCCACAACCATAATGGTGTTAGGAATCATAGTTTTCAGAGCCATTTTCACAGCACGAACACCAGTACTCACAGGTATTTTATACGCATTGCCCCATTGCTCTCTCCGAACTTCATACACTTTGCCATACTGCTCCAATTTTTGTCGTATTACCTCGTTCGGTATCTCCGGCGGTAGATCAAACACACGCACCGTGGTGGTATTGCCTATGGCCCTTTTAAATCCCAACCCTCAACGCCGGGAATCGAACCCGATACCCCTAATACGGCAGGCAGATGCTCTACCGACTGAGCTAAGGGGCCAGCCTTAGAGTTCAGATTTTCAAGAAAATTGCCAGCGCAAAGTACCCTTCAAATCCAATGTTTTTTTTTTTTTCTTCTATTTTCTGAATAATGGCTCTAAGGATGTGAATGAAAGTTATGTATGTTTAAAATACCTGTGTAATAAATAGAATTAATGTTTTTAATTTCTGCTATGTATAACTGAAGTCACCTTTATTCTGAACGAATATTTCATGCTTTTTTATACCTGGTAAACCATATGGCATACATTTAAATCTCTTTAAAATACACAATTTATGGCAAGTGTCTTTTTGTGGCATTAACAATTTCCGAAGTATTCTTTGTTATATGTTTGGATTTTCAATATCCTACTTCAAGTACCTGCTAAAATACTGAGGCCGTTCATTTGTTTCTCGTGGTGATGCAATCCACACCGAGATGGAATCTCGGAGATAGCATACAACAACCGTTTTCGTAATTATGGTTATTTGGGTTGTTCTTGATGTGTTCAAATAAAGATTTGTATAATTGTCAAATCTGCTTTATTTGAAGTTATTTCAAACTGAACAAAATATAAGCGGTAACAATACAAAAGAAAGAACATAGGGAAAAATAAAATAAAGGTCAGGATAGCCAACATAACTCCAATCTTCTGAGGCTTGTTAGCCAGTCTACTTCCACCCTAAAATAGCAGCCTCTTGAAAATGCTGTGGAAAGGTGTTGGTTCCTGCTGATCCAGTTTCAGTTTAGTTTGCAGGACCGGGCTGTCAATTATAGGAATGTTTCCCTTTTGTATCAGTGAGTACATTCATAGCAGGTGTTGAATCAGTGGATCAGAACGAAAATGCAGGCTTTAATATATCCATTGATACAGTTTGTGGTCCTCGTGGAGTACTAATTTTGAAATGCTTCTCAAAACGCTGCAACACCAGAAAAGATCCATCATATAATGGTTGCTGTGGTTCTCTTATAGCATCGTGTCTCACGAAAACCTAAGCACATGATGTTAACTCCTTATACTGAAAAGGCTTGCGTGAAGAATGGTGTTCTGACTTAATAGGTTTAATATTCCTCACATGCTCGTGCAGTTTGTATATGAAGGTTTGCGTACTAAGTGGGATTTCATTTTCGTTAAAGAAATCTGCAGGTAGGCTAATTGGTTTACCATATGTAAGTTCTGCAGCTGTTACCTGATGTTCTGGTATTATGCATGAACGAGGACCAAGAAGTACAATTGGTAACTTCTCGAACTAATTATCTGACATCTGAGATTTGAGAGCTCTCTTTAATGGGCGGTACCATCTTTCTATTTTTCCATTTGACGCAGGATGGTACGCTATCGTCCTAATGTGATTTACACCAAGTATTTTGGCAAGCAAATTAAAGAGACTAGTCTCAAATTGTGTGCCACAATCTGTTTTGATTCTTTTTGGAATTCCAAATCTTGCAAGCCACGAAGAAATTATAACTTGTTATACAATTTCAGCGTTTATATCTTCCACAGGACAGGCTTAAGGCCACCGCGAAAATCGATCAGTCATGGTCACTAAGTATCTACATCCTTTAGAAAAGGGTAAGGTACCAAAAGTATCAGTGTTCGTATGACTGAACGGCTTTCAGCTTCATGGTAAGTTCCTACTTACTTGTATTTCCATACCTTGCATCTTTGACAAGCTATATAAGCTCTGATCAACTGTTTAATATCTCTACGGAGAGCTGGCCAAACGTAGCGTTTTCTGATGAGACTGATGGATCCTTGTATGCCAGGATGAGAGAGATCATGAAAGGAATGGGAGATTATTTTCCCGTATGCTTCTGGAATATATGGTCGAAATTTACCTGTTGAACTGTCACCTATAAGCTCCTTTCCACATGGTAGCTCTAGAACTTGTAGCTTCATCGACATTGGTGGTGACTGCTGTAAAACGTTTAGTTCATCCTCCTGCTGTAAATCGGTGATTTCCTCAAAATAAATACTGCTAGGCAAGACAATGGAGTTAATTCGTGAACAGGCATCCGCAACTATATTCTCTTGCCCCTCGATAAAACGAATGTCAGTGGAGAACTGGGAATATAATCCAGATATCTCTGTTGACATGGTAAGGCTTTATCTGTTTTCTGTTAAAAAGCAAATGTGAGAGGTTTATAGTCTGTGTATATGCAGAAATCTCCTCCTTTAACCATGCGCCGAAAGTATTTTACTCCTGAATAGGCTGCTAAAAGCTCGCGGTCATAACTTGTGCACGGTTCAACTTTTTTTAATAGAAACCAAGCGGTTCTAGTGTCTTATCTCTAACCTGGTGTAATGATGCACCAACTGCAAAATTTGAAGTATCAACCATTAGGTATGGTGGCAAGTTGTGAGCAGGATGCGCCAAAAGTGTTACATTCGATAAATCTGCTTTCAGCTTTTCGAAGGATTGTACTGCTTCAGTAGACCATTGTAATTTATTCTTGTCTTTCTTTTTAGTAGACTGATACATCTTGAAAAGTACGGTTCGAGTTTCTGCGCCACCTGGAAGCATTCGACGATGGAAATTAATTATTCCCACAAGACGACGAAGTTGATCTATTGTCTATGGCAATGGATAATGTAGGATAGTATCCACTCTGTCTGGTAATGGTGAAATTCCTTTGCTGGAAACCATAAAACCTAGAAATGGAACTTCAGTCTCACCAAGAACACATTTAGATACATTTGTATTAATTTTTGGTGCTATTGTTTGTTTCCATGTTGTAGCTGACATGTTATTTTTCATTTTATTTTAGATTGAATTAATTTAGTCTTTCTTATTGTGTATTAATTATGTAATGAGGCTTCGGCTAGAAGTAACAGCGCTGTTACGGGATAGATTAAAACCATATTTAAGAAAGACCCCTTTATTTTGTTTACGACGAGGCACATATATTTTGCACTAATAAGCAAAAAAGGAAGTACTATAAATTACAGAATGTGTTATCAACTTATCTAAAGAGTTACTAGTCTAGTGATATGCATTTGTCAACACCCACCTTGCAATTTAAAACATTGACTTTTGAATTACTACACAACTTAAAATACATGACAAACATTAATGTACATCACAATTCCAAACTTTCACAACACAAATTTTTTATTGTAGATAAGTGGTAGAGAGTTTATAATAGCCTCACAATCACATAAATCTGGGTATAATTCCTCAATAGTCGAGACTCTCCCTCTCCGAGCTATAAATCTCCTTAGAGCTTGGATGAATGCTCCTGTGGTCATAGACTGAACTAGTTAGAGATTTGTCCATTACACAAGTAAATCAGACAATCCATGCCGTTTCTCTTGATTTTAAAAATAACGGTCCAGCATAGTCTAATCCAGTGACTTCAAATAGCTTGGAAGGTTCGAATCTCTCCTTTGGTAGTGGCGCAAAGAGTGCTTGTAATGCAGTAATTCTATGCCTCTTGCAGATAATACATTCATTAATCACTTGATTCACTAATCTCCTTGCATCAATAATCCAATAGCGTTCTCTTAGTGGAGCCAGCAATATTTCAAAATTAGGGTGCAAGCATGTCTATGTTGCTCTCTTATTAATCTTGAAGTAATCACATGTTTGCCTGGCAATAATATAGGTGTTTTAAAACATCCTGCTCCCTCACTGAAGTCAAGCTTACTTTTCACTCTCAGTAGCCCAACTTTGTCTCCTAACAGTTGCATACTCTTAAAGACTCTGCTTCCTATTGGGAAACATTCTGCCTGCACAACTTTCAGTAATCTAAACTCTGCCTCCTGAGTTTCTTCAAATGACAATTCTCCTTTTATCTTTCTCTGATGAACAAGATTATAATAGAGTCTCACAATCCAAGCAGTCATGCGGACAGTCTTTGTGTATTGTGAGAAATAAAATAGTTGATTGACAAAATTCCAAACTTAAAAAGTGACTGTTACTCCGACAATCCCTTTCTTTTTCTCTGAGTTCACTTCTTCTGAAGCAATATATTCTTCCTGAGGCCACTCTTGCTCTGTACTGGAGCCATTGAGGTCCCTCCCAACAACGGCTGTCAAGAAGGGTCTTTGGGTTGCATTCTCTTGATGGCAAATCAGCTGATGTACACAACTAAGTACATGGTGTCAATCATTTGGATTACCAAAAGAACATATGTCCTTACCTACATCTGTTGCCAACAAAACTGTTCCAGTTTTCCTTTCTCTTAATCCACGCCAACACTACAGCAGAATTATACCAATAAATAACCTTCATGTGTTCAATTTGCAAAGCTTACTTTATCTGAATACTCATACGAACTCCTATGACAGCAGCCAAAGGTTCCAGACGAGGTATGGTCATTGGATATATCGGTGCAATCCTTGTTTTGGCTTGTAATAGCTTTACCAACACCTCTGCATCTGTTTCAGATCTCAAGAAGCCATAGGCTGCATAAGAATGTTTGATTGCATCACAGGATATATGCAATTGTATATCATCTGCCCTTCAGGTGTCTGATGAAAGAGTTCTCGGAATACCACACTGTTTCAGCCAATGTATTTGTTTTGTCCATTACACAAACTCTTCTGTTATATGATCTGGCAACTCATCATCCCTTCGATACTTCTCCTTCCAGATTTTTTGCAGTAGCAGTTTCGGAATTGAAGTTGTAGGGCATATGTACCCGAGAGGATCAAATATTCTCTGGGAAACCGGCAATAACCTTCTATTTGTAATCGAGCGTGACAATACCGACATCACATCAGTATTACAGTAAAGTTTATTTGATTCTTGGTTCCAAATTAATCTTCGGAGCTGAACCCATTTTCTGTCTAAAACTACTTCTCTGGGGTAATTGTAAAGGCCGCTAACCCATCCGCGCAATTTTAGGCCTCCACATTGCATAAGTTTCACTGCTTCTTTCACAAATTGATCTAGCTGTTCTTCATTCAAAACGCTTGTGACACAGTTGTCTACATACAATGACTGTTGCAATTTCACTGCAGTTTTCTCCATGTTATCTGGAGCTCCTTCCAAAAGATGTGATACTGTTTCTCCAAGCATAATAGGGTCTGAAGAAGTTCCAAAAACTACCGTGCAATGCCTGTATTCTGTTAATTTTCCTTTCTTCCACCACAGGAATTTTAAAAATTTCTGTCACTCTCTTCTAGGCCAATCTGTTGAGAGACCTTCTCGATATCAGCTATGACGCATATCCTGTGTTTCCAGAATTGTATCAGAAACTGGGGAATTTTTTCTATTAAATTTGGACCTGTTTCTAGACAGTTATTTAATGAATCACCATACTTGTCCTTTGCAGAAGAACCAAACACCGGTCTAACTTTAGTTGTCAAACTGGATTCTTTAATTTCTGCTCCATGAGGTAAGTAGTAATCTGCTTCATTGTTACTGAGAGCAGGTTCAATCATGCCATCATCTAACCAATGAAGAAGTACAGCGTCATAATCTGCATATTTATACATCTCTTGTGATCTCTGTGTAGTTTTGATTAGCCCCTTCTTTGCCATCTCCTTTTTGCTGTTTAACGGTACATGACCTTCCTTGAATGGCAGTCGAACTTCGTATCTCCCATCTTCCTTAAATTTTACAGTTTGCTTGAAAAATTCCAAAACTTCCTTTTCTAGGATCTCTCTTGTTTTCACATCAACAGGGTTACTGATACCTAGCATTTCAAGGCGCCACAAATCTGAAATATCCCAACCATTCAAACCGCTGATGGTACTGGCTGTAGCTAAGTTAGTACTTACTGTTTTCTGCTCCATTAGTGTCCAACCAAGCTTAGTTTCCAGTACAGAGATATGTTTATCCAGTTCTACTATCCTTCCTGTCAACAACCTACGTAAAACGCCTGCTCCCAAGAGAATCTTCACTTGTAGTATATCATAACCTACATCAGATAAGGTTATGTTGTTCAACTTCAGTAGTGGATAATAGTCTTGGGTTTCCAACCGTGGAACATAAGAACATATCTTGTCTAACAGTGAAAAGGTGCATTCAAATTTTTCAGTCAGGCTGCGTAACGTAACCTTGCACAAGCCATGGACTTCTTGAGCAGTGTTCACCCCTCCGAAGAGGTAGTGCATCATTGTTTCATCATTTACTTTTTGCAATCCTAATTTATGCACGCTGTCCGTGGTAATATGGGATCTCTGGGAACCCGAGTCTAAAAGAACCCTAGCTTGTTTATCGCCATTAATTTTCACGATTAAGATCTGTAGTAGAGTCTGGTGTTGCTGATATGACAGCAATGTTTTAGTTTTCTCTGCCTTATTCGCTTCCTATTCATCTTCTTGTACTGCTCTAACCTAGGACACATTATGACTTGATGCTTCTTGTAGCATAATAAACATTTCACCACAGTTCCAAAGTTGTGCACTCCTTTGACCTATTTCCTATCTTAAGACAATTAAAGCAAGCACGCTTTTTTCTTTAAAATATCTACCTTTTTACTGTGATTCATTTCCTTTGCCTTAAAGCAATCTTGAGAAGCGTAAGAACCTTTTGAGCACCAAACACACATTTTCACCAATTCCTTGCTTCCCGTCGCATGCAAAACTGCTTCTGTGGACATTTTATTTTGATTCACAGTATCGCGAGGCTCACCTTAAGAAAAACTAGCATGCACTATCAGTAGTCGTTCTTCCTGCTCGACTTCCTGGCGTAAAAGTGTTAACAGTGCTTCCAGATTGTCAGAATGGTCTCTTTTTACTTGAGGCTGTAATCTTCCCGATGCCTTTTTAGTTTAATCTGGTAACACAGACTCAACTAATGGATAGAGCATAGCTGGATATTTGTTAGCTGTTACCCCTAACGTATCCAGTGCTCCCAGCTGAGTTTCAAGTTTACCATAAAGGCTACGTAGGTTTACTTCAGGCGTGGAAACCTTCTGGAGTACTAATTGTAATAGCTCTCTCACTTAAATGTCGATTAAAAGCTCGTCACGTGCAAATCTCACTCTCAGCTGATCAAGGGATAGTTTTCTGCTGACGGGGGAAGCTATTGACCAGCTCTCTCGCAGAAGAACCCTCTGTGGTAGCTTGGCACAAATACTGAAACCTATCTTCAAGTTCTATACTTTCGTCTTCATTTATACGCTCAAACTGTGCCCAAAATGCTATCCAGTTCTTGACATTACCATCAAATTTTTTAAGTTCTAACTTTGGCAATTCTAGGCTTCCTAGCACTTACGTTCACACTATGTAGATTAGCATTTTCACTGTTTACCATGCCCGCGTCCCTTTTTCAACATTTCTTCGTAATTGCTCCTTAGAATCAGCCATCATTCGCGGTAACTTTCGGTCTCGTCCAAATCTTGTGTTTCTTCTTCTTCATTTCTCTCAATCGTACGATATTCCTCTTGCAGTAGCTCACCACTTCTAAAAAGCCGTTCTATTTTATCTTCCAGTATTTTAAAGCTTGCTGCAATATAATGCGTTGTGAAATTCCTGTCCCTTAATTTCTCTGCAAATGCGTTCGCCGCTCGCGTAAACAAACTTCTCATGCTGGATCTTTGTTTCTTTAAGTTATCCATCTCGTCCTCTCACTGTCGCCAAATGTTACGGGATGGATTAAAACTCCATTTAAGAAAGATCCTTTTTATTTTGTTTACAACGAAGCACTCATAATTTTTCTACTATTCAGCAAAACAAAAGATGTACTATAACTTAGAGGATGTGCTACGAACTGTTCTAAATAGTTACTATACTCCTCCACAGGAGAGAAAATTTCCGAAGGACGAGACGTAGGGGGGCGGCCAAAGATCCCCACACCCTCCCTGGACAGGTTTATGACAACCCATGTCAGAACAGTTACAGACCATTCAAAAACATTCTGACGGCTTCTGCTTTTGTGACTGAATCTTCTCGGCTTTAATGTACAGAGTGAATACGGCGCATGCTTTTTTAACGGTCTGCTCCTTGTATAGCAAGCGTTCTCTGCCACACACACATTCGCTGTCCTTGTCCCACAGCACATTCCTTACAGGGATTTTCTTTGTGTTGCTATACTATAGTCATTTTCATTTATCAACAAGAGCTGTTCCAGAATGTATGTTAAACCTAGATACCATTTATTCGTGATGCTGCTTATTACTGGGGCAAGCGCTCTCATTCAACTCCAAGATCATCACTTTGGTTTGGGGAAAATAGCCTGCAGATTCCATCCAATGTTTACTCCATTAGGATATTATTCTCCACTTCATCCAAGGCCGAACGAGATTGTAACTGACAACGAATTTAAGATTTACCTGGATGCACAACACACCATACCTATAGATATGAAGTGACTGTTATAGAGGACTACATGGAAGTTGACAGTAAACAGGCAGTAAGAAAATATCCTCATGACTTCACTTCAAGACAGAATTTACTGAACCGGAGAACATGTTCTATGAGATTACTTCTGATGGCATTCTTATCATCAGGGCAAACGATGTCATTCAACTCCATGATCAACACTTTGGTTTGCGAAAATACCCTGCAGATCTTCCTCCAAAGTTTACTACATTAGGCTATTATACTCCACTTTATCCAAGGCCGAACGAGAGAAATAAAATTTCCAAGATTGCGAAAGACGACGAATTTAAGATTTATCTGTTTGCACAACAAATCATACCTAGAGAAATTGAAGTATCCGTTATAGAGGACTACATTGATGTTTAAGGTGAACACGCAGATAGAGAAGAACCTCATGGCTTCATTTCTAGGCAATTTATGCGTCGTTATTTGTTATCAGAATTCATTGAACCGGAGAACATGTTCTGTTAGATTACTTCTGATGGTATCGTCATCTTCATCATTACTCCCATTAGCAGCGCACCAAAAGAGGAAATCGCCACAACGTAAGCTTATGGTTATTTGCTTTCCGATCACCACTTGCAGTTATTTGAAATTCTCTTGACGACTTGAAATTTTGCTTTATTTGAAGTTATTTTGTACATAACAAAACATAAGCAGTAACAATTGAAAAGAAAGAATGTAGTGAAAAATAAAAGAAAGGTTCAGGATAGCCAACATAACTCCGATATTTGGACAACGCAGTTTGTAATTCAACTATTTATGTTAACGTTTAATCAAAGAATAACATTTTGTAAGAATTTTTATTTTAAAAGTAAATAGAGAAAATTTGTGAAAATAACATAAGATTTGTTACAATACTGGAACTCCACAGAACATACTGTCAGCATTATTTTACTCTCTACGCGGCTTTGAGTTATATAAAAGGAAAATTAATGCTAAACATAGGAAAGAAAATGAGTAGCTGGTTTTCCCAAACTGCGACTTCTGTTCTTTCCCTATTATGGTCGAGGTGGCCGGAAGGTTTTCTCTTCTTCAGGCAAAATGTTTTCGTGGCAATACTTATGGGTTGCAGGGCTAACTGACCACATCTCAAACATTATCTTTATTCCAGGTGTAGAGCTCTTTTGTGTATAGTAGCGAGTCAATAGTAAGGGATCCACAATTCGTTAATGGTACTACATACATAGTAATGAATTTAGAAAGCAAATTAAAATAATTATTAGGAATTTTGGGAATATTAAATTACATTATATTTGGTTCTTGGTAAGTCTATACATATCTTGCTTACAATAATGATTTGGTGTTCACCAATTTAGTTTAGCCTTCTATAATGTTCATGAAAATGCACCCGTAATGAAATTCAATTATAGATTTGTTACTTCTTTTCTCCTTCTTTGTTGTATTTCCCTGCACTTTGAGAGACATTCTCAAAGTACTTTTAAGTCAATGCCTGGGATCAGTATCCGTTAGAGATGAAACGAAATTTTGGATCATAGCAGAACTTGAATGGGGATTATCCACCAAAAGCCTGTTATTGCGGTGGAGACGAAAGAAATGAAATTTAGCGGCAAGAGCCGTTGCTATGTATCCTTAAGGTATTCGAATTATAAATGCTTAAGCTCTCATAGGCTGTAGTGCTTAAAATATAATGTTTTCAAGATAAATATTACATATCTTGCTTCCTTAATATTGTATAGTACAGTACAGTGCAAATACAGTAATATAAAAGAACATTAATGTCAATACATCCTTTAACAACAAAAAGTCGTGAACTGTCATGCAAGGAATTACGTCGTCGATGCCATCAATAACAGGAGTTTATTACTGTCCATCTAGCAGCAATTAATATTCAATTGGATGCTATCAATGATGAGGAAAATTTAATACTGTCTGCTCAAGCACTAGTTTATAGATACTTGGAAGGATGCTACTCATTAATTTGATGGGCACTTGCGGCTAAGGGTGGGAGGTTGCGCTGGTTATATTTTAACAGCTCAACCACACTGGCTTCCAGGCCACCCGTTTTCCAAGTCGGGTGATCATAAAGACAACGACCCCAGAGGACCATGAAGCCGCCAGGGAGGTGCTGCGCGAAGCGGGGATAGAATTCCACACGTTCTCGCTGCAGCGACCTAACCTGGTGCGCAGAGTCATCCGAGGTCTTGGCTCTGACACCGACCCAGAGGATATTAAGGTAGGCCTGGCGGAAGAACACGGCATTACGCCGCGTACCGTGGTCCAGTTGACCAGGCAAGTCCGCGAGGAAGGCAAGGAGCCCGTAAGGAACCCCATGCCACTATTCCTCGTAATAGTGGAGAAGGAGGGAGATGGTCTTCCCAAACTCGACGAGGTGTCCCACCTCTATAATACAAAGATCAGAATTGAACCGTACCATGGCAGAGAGGGACCAGCCCAATTCTACAGATGCTTGGGCTTCCACCACTCAAGCCATGCGTGCGAAAGGAAGACAGCCTGCATACGATGTGCAGGCCAACACCATGTGAATGAATGCCCGAACCCCAGAGAGGACAAAAAGTGTGCCAATTGCCGAGAGGCCCACATAGGCATCTACGGCGGCTGTCCCGCTAGACTGCGTATAGTGCAAGCTAGACAGGGCAGAAACACAACCAGGAAGCCAGCACAAGTTCGGCCTGGGGTCAGTTTTGCCCAGGGGCTGCACAAGCACGAACAAGTGCTGCAGCAGGCCGAGGCAGGCCAGACTCCGTCAGCGACCCAGTCAGAAAGCTCTGGAGCAACCGCCACACAAACACCATCTGCATCTGCAACAAAACCACAGCGGCCTCCTCGCCAGAAGAAGGCCACCGCAGCCTGGCGGGAGAAACCGCCGGCAACTGCGGCAGAAACGGCCGGGCAGTCCGCCCCAGAATCTGTGGGGAGACAGAGCGGCCCTGCTGCCACTGCTCTCCCCCCTCTACCAGTTCCAGCCACAGTGGCTGCAACAGCCAATGAGGGAGAGGCACCCCTCCCTACGACAGCTGTGCCGGTTTGGGACACTGGCGTCTCAAATGAGGACTTGGCGGAGTTACATGAGCTTTCTGCCTGGTTCGCCGAAATAATTCATCGCTCCCTCCCCATTCTGAGGCGCTGCAGGGAGAAACTGACAGATCTCCGCATCCCCGCTCTGCAAAAGCACAGCATTATGCAACAGACTGCACGGCTCCTCTTCCCTGACTCCAGCTCGTAAATGGCGTTGAGTAAAACTCAGCGAACATTGAGAGCCGCGTTCTGGAACGCAAACGGAGTCCGGGAACAGAGACCGGGCATCTTGGAGTTTGTAAGTGACCACGAGATTGACCTCCTTATGGTATGCGAAACGCACCTACATGCTGGTGTACTTTTTAACCTGCCAAGTTACGCCGTCCACCGAGCCGATAGAGTCGGCCGGCGGGGCAGCGGTACAGCTATATTCATCAAAAACCACATCACCCATACTCCCATTACCATCCCTCCGCTTCAACACTTGGAGGCGACCGCCATAAGGCTCTCCTTGGGCGGTTCAGACCTAGTGCTTGTGGCGGTGTATGACCCGCCCAACCATCCCTTCTATGAAGCGGATTACAGGGCACTCCTCAACGTAGACCACCGAGTGTGCATAGCTGGCGACTTCAATGCTTAACACCCAGGATGGAACAGCCGCATCCAGAATGATAGGGGAAGGAGCATCTACCGCCTCATCAGCGGAGACCCAACCCTTCATGCGCATGGCCGGCGGGGTCCAACGCACTTCCCGCCTCGTGGCAGGGTGGACGTCATAGACTTCGCAATCAACAAGAACGTTCCATTTCATCTGGACCTCACGGCGGTAAATGCTCTGGATTCTGACCACAACCCAGGTGTAATCAATTCAGACGTTACCGTCGCAGCTCTGGCAACGGCTGACTGGGTGGATGAAGTCGACTGGGATGCTGCCATTCTTGACATCCAAAACTCCGTGGAAGCCCGCCCTCGAATCGACTCTGTGGAGTCACTCGAGGTGGCAACCAGGGAGTTCTCCACATCCATCCTCAATGCGGTCCATGCTCACACACAACGCATTCCAATAGACACGCCAAACCCCATAGATATCCCAGGACCCATCAAACAACTTATAAGGGCTAAAAACGGTGTAACAAAGCTGTGGCAGAGATTTCGCCATCCCAGGATAGGAGAAGTACACCAGAGGTTCAAATCCCTGGCAAGACGACTCCTAAGAGCACACCGCAAAGAGGCCTGGGAAAACATGTTAAGGCAAACCAATCTCCAGGAGAGAAAAGCGTGGCGAATAGTCCGTAGCCTGCGGAAAGACAGAACAGTACACCAGCATCCCCTACATAGCCCTAGAGGAAGACTCGTCTACGAGTCGAAAGAAAAGGCAGATGCACTAGCAGATTATCTGGAGGCTCAATTCAAACCCAGGGTAGAGCCAATGGACGATGACCATGCTGACCTCGTGGAACAGGTGGTGGAGGACTTCCTAGATGCTCCGCCCCCTGACCACGAGGAGTTCCACATTCCCATCGTTACCCCTAGAGAGCTAGCGACCACGCTTAACTCTCTAAGAAACAACAAAGCACATGGGCAGGACCGTATGACAGCGGAAATGCTCAAGCACCTTCCACGAAGAGCCGTGATTCACTTAACCCGGATTTATAATGCGTGCCTATACATGAGCCACTTTCCAGCTATCTGGAAGGAGGCGCACGTGGTGTGCGTTTTAAACCCGTGGAAAAATCCGGTTTTTCCTTCCAGTTACCGCTCTATCAGCCTTCTCCCAGTTTTATCGAAGGTATTCGAAAAACTGCTCCTCTCCCGGCTTCTTCCTCATCTGGAGGAAAGGGGCCTAATCCCGGAACACCAGTTTGGCTTCCGTTCTGGACACTCCACGACCGAGCAGCTACTACGGGTTGCCGAGAAGGCCTCCCTCGGATTCCAGGAAAGGTCTAAAACGGTAGTAGTGCTGCTTGACGTGGAGAAGGCATTCGCCACTACCTGGCATGAAGGACTTATTTACAAACTCCTGGAGCATGAAATTCCCCGTCCTGACATTTCCTTGGTGGCCGGTTTCCTCGGAAACCGAAGCTTCCGAGTAAAGATGGAGGGGAAGCTGTCTACCGAGTGGCCCATTGGCGCTGGAGTATCGGAAGGCAGCGTGCTGTCGCCGGCGCCCTTCGCAGCTTACATGGCCGACATCCCAACACACCACAACACCCAAACCTGTCAGTATGCGGACGATCTCATGATCTTCGCAGTCAATAGGAATATTTGGTGTAAAATGAGGATTGTTAAATTTTGAGAAAGTGTGTTTTGAGAAATTATAGAATAGGAATTTATATGTATATATATATATAATGTTGAAGATTTAGGAGATTTAATAGTTGAAATGTGTTTTGGTATAATGTTATTTTGATATTTTTGTCTTAATAAGGTAAAAAAAAATTAAATTATAAATAGATGAAATAAATAAATTAAATTGAATTGTTTGGTTTGGTTGTTTGAAGGTTATTGTAATGGTTTAATTTTGAAATATATGAAAGTTATTGAATGTATAATTATTGTTTGTTTAATATGTTTGAATTGTATTGTTATTTTTTGAATTTGAAATTTTTATTTTATTTGATATAAAGTAGATTTGAAAAAAAAATATTGATTGTTGTAGAATTAAAAATAATAATTGAATTTGTTTGTATAAATTGATATAATGTATTTTAATTTGTTTAAAGAATTTGGAGTTAATAATTTGTAAATCCTGTGATTGTTGTAATGTAAATTTTATGAATTATTTTTATATAAGTTTTTGGTTAAATGTTTTGTAAGTTTTTAAGAAGGTTTTTTATCAGTTATAAGTCTTAAATGTACTGGTTACCAGTACATTAAGTATCGGTTTCCGGTATTGTAGTCTTATTTTGTAATTGTAGCTGGTTGCCAGTTATTTGTATACTGGATTCCAGTAAATTTTTATTAGTTAAATTGTAAATTTTATAATTGGTAGTTTTTGTATTTGTTTAAAATTTTTTCTTTTTTTTTCTTTTAATTTTTGTTTTATTTTACTATCTGAAAAATGATTGTTTAAATTGTATTTTTGTATTTATGTGGTAGTTAATAAATTAGAATTTGGAAATCATGTCCCGGTATAAGAAATTAGGTACCGGGATTAGATTTTCAGATTTTATTTATTTATTTATTTATTTATTTATTTATTTATTTATTTATTTATTTATTTATTTATTTATTTATTTATTTATTTATTTATTTATTTATTTATTTATTTATTTATTTATTTATTTATTTATTTATTTATTAATTATTTATTTATTTATTTATTTATTTATTTATTTATTTATTTATTTATTTATTTATTTATTTATTTATTTATTTATTTATTTATTTATTTATTTATTTATTTATTTATTTATTTATTTATTTATTTATTTATTTATTTATTTATTTATTTATTTATTTATTTATTTATTTATTTATTTATTTATTTATTTATTTATTTATTTATTTATTTATTTATTTATTTATTTATTTATTTATTTATTTATTTATTTATTTATTTATTTATTTATTTATTTATTTATTTATTTATTTATTTATTTATTTATTTATTTATTTATTTATTTATTTATTTATTTATTTATTTATTTATTTATTTATTTATTTATTTATTTATTTATTTATTTATTTATTTATTTATTTATTTATTTATTTATTTATTTATTTATTTATTTATTTATTTATTTATTTATTTATTTATTTATTTATTTATTTATTTATTTATTTATTTATTTATTTATTTATTTATTTATTTATTTATTTATTTATTTATTTATTTATTTATTTATTTATTTATTTATTTATTTATTTATTTATTTATTTATTTATTTATTTATTTATTTATTTATTTATTTATTTATTTATTTATTTATTTATTTATTTATTTATTTATTTATTTATTTATTTATTTATTTATTTATTTATTTATTTATTTATTTATTTATTTATTTATTTATTTATTTATTTATTTATTTATTTATTTATTTATTTATTTATTTATTTATTTATTTATTTATTTATTTATTTATTTATTTATTTATTTATTTTTAGTCAATAGGAATACACGGTACAGCTTCCGGCAAATCCAAACCCAGCTCCGGGCAATTGCCGAATGGAGCGCAAAATGGCGAATGGCAATTAACCCGGAGAAAATCTCTGCTATTCTCCTGGCGAAAACCATAGCCAACCGGTTGCAGCAGATTTTCGTTTTACGGCGCCGTCGAATCCCTCGGGTGCAAACGGCGAAGTATCTCGGGGTGACGCTGGACCGTAAGTTAACTTACGTTCCACACGTCAAGGGCAAGGTCCAGCTGGGGCACGTCGCACTGCGGAGCCTATACCCTATTTTCAGATCACCCATGCCGATCCGTCTCAAACTCCAACTGTATCAGGCGATCATTCCGCCTATGATTCTGTACGGCTGTGAGATCTGGGGAACAGTGGCTAATACCACTTTCGTCAGGCTCCAGACGCTGCAGAACAAGGCCCTTTGCATCATCTACGATACAGGCTGGAGATTCCCGGCTCATATCCTACATGAGCACTCCCAGATCCCGTACATTGTCGATGTCATTCGCGAGAGGGCACGATCAATGTACGACAAAATCCAAATGCACCCCAACCCTTTAGTGAACTCCCTGGGAAGGTATGACCCGAGAGATCAAAGACGCTTGCCGTCCTTCAGACTGCCGAGAGACGTCCTGGGACCCCTTGGATAACCCAAGGAAAACCCCAGATGTCTCTGGGACCAACTTCTACGCCGAAGGACCAAGCGCTACACAACCCGTACCCAAAACGGGGCAAAAACAAAACTAAATCGTGTCTCCCAAACAGGGAGAACGATTAAGTGCAGCTGCCCACGACAAAGAGGGGCAACCCATTTCAAACATTTCAAAAATTTCAAGCATTCAATAATTTCAAACACCCCAGCAGAACATGGATCTACTAGCTCATTTCGCAGGTTAAGCCGCAAAGCGGCTAGGTACTGCGGCATAAGACACCCGGACGGGGATAGCCCCGCCCGACTAGGACTACCTCTGGACCTCTGGATCCGGCTCTCAGAGCTTTGCCTTGTTTTCAGCAAAACGTCACTGCGAGCGCTGTGACAAGACTCTATATGAAATCAGTCTTTCTCTTATTCTACGCAGGAAGAAAAACTTGCATTACAGTCAGAAGCATTTCTGTGCTGACATGTTTTATAAACTATCCATCCTTTCAGAAATGCAATATTCGATCTACTTGTTTTCAATTAAAATAAACTCTCAGCACATATTTAATTATCAGTATAATGAGAATACAGTAAGGTAAAACAATAGCCAGATTTTTAAAAACGCACATTGTGTTGTAATGACATTGCAAGAAAAAGAATTGCGCGGCTTCTTTGCATGAAAAAAGATAGCTACATGCCACATTTCTATAATTTATTCGAAAATTAAAATGAACTACAAAGAACAACTCGTAAATGATCAATAATAATCAGTGTGACATAAGTTCCTTATTTTAAAGGATATTCTTCTTTTTTTTTGTACAACACGTTTTCTGTTATCAGAAGCGATTTTGAGAGAAACATTGTACGTACTTAAAAGTGATAGACCGAGCGCGATGGCGCAGGCGGTTTCGTCTATGGCGCGCATTAGGGAGGTCCGGGCTCGATTCCCATGGCCGAACTACCTGACTCGTGGGTTTTATCGGAGGTTTTCCCGGCTCACTAGGTGAATGCTGGGAATATTAATTACATCCTCCGAATTTCCTGTCGCTCCGTTTCATATCATCTTTCACCTGGTGGTCTGTTTCAGGGTAGAAGTGTCGGCGGGTGTTTTGGCGCTGTCGTGACTCCTTGGGTCGGCTTGAGTTGAAATTGTGACAGAAATTTCTCTTGTTTCCTAAGACAAAGAATTTAACTTTAATTACAGTGTTGGGATAGAGTTTAAATGGTTATAAGAGATATTCTTGTTAAAATGGGCATAGAATGTACGTTAAAAGATTCCAACTTGAGCGAACGTTGCCTGAGTCAGTAATTAAAAACTTGTTACGCGGAGCGAGATTAAATGTAAAGCTAATTAAAAGTAATCTATATTCCACTAAACTGAAATGTGGTGTGCTACCAAATGATCTCCTGTTTCACAGTATTGAATTTGCGTAGCAGACACCGCCCTAATTAATGGCAGTTTTTAATTTTGAACCCCATGCAAAATTTCTATTTACAGCTGCTTGATTCGAATTGCGTGGGCGTTGTAACTGATATGCATTGGGCGTTCAAGTGTGCAAACGTGTAATCAATTTGTAATCCCATCTTGCAAAATTATTATGCACGTTATTGTTATTATTTTACTATGTATTATCACTTATATTGTTGTGGTCATATTATAGTTATTACTGTTACTCTATTACAGTTATTAGGCAGTTAGTTTCCTCATATATTCGATGCCTATTTGTGATTTTTCTAAAATCCGCAATCCGAGTATGATTCAGTTTGAAATTTGAAAAAAAAAAAAATCATTTTGAAAAAAAAGGGAATGATGTAGGATAATATACAGATAAAGTTTTATGCACATTTTAAAATTAATATATTTTTTTTTCGTCTTTTCATAATGGAAGATTGTTCCACACGTACACACATTGCAATTAATTCTTTAACAGTTAATACATTATAATCAAAATCAAATGGTATATCAAGTTATACAAACGTATTTTTACTTTCTCCACCGCGTATATGTGGAGAAGGTATTGCATTCTACCCAAAAATTTTCATACCAAGTTTTCCTTGAGAATAATATGATTTGGGGCATCTGATAGCTTTAGGAATACGTCTCTGCATGTTGTCTGAAAACAGCATAATTAAAATAAACGAAAATTCTTATAAATTCCAAACTATGTTTTGAAGTAAGGAAGCTCTAAAAACGCAACATGGATTTTCAATAAAGTCTGCTACACCAGATATCCTTTATATAAATTAATTTAAACATGATTCATGACTCATATAATTATATGGTAATTAAACGTTTTCCTTATTGGTTAATAGTAATATAAATATCACTTTGCCATTTTGTTATTCTGATATTGATTGTTTGTACAAGAGTAAAAAGTGTAAAGCGCAAAACATGTTTATTTTAACATCAAACTTACATCATAAAATTGCATCACAATTATCTTTGTTTAGTTAGGGTGATGATGTCATTCATTTGTATGGAAAATTGTTACGTGTAAATCAATTCTAAGATTAGAATCTGACAACAAAGAAAATCCAAGAAAAAACAGGTTGAAGTAATAATGCTGAAATAGTTGTTTCTTAGTTTACGATATTTTGAAAGGAATTTGCTCTATGTATCGAGATGTTTTAGTATTTCGTCTCCTCTGCAGCATCTCTAGTATTTTTAGATTTTAGAGACATCTCTTCAGTGGTTTGTTGACTTTATTATAGGCAAAAAGTTCCGTTTCTACCACAATTTTACGTTAAGTTAGAGACGGAAATTTAAATTGCTATATGGCATGCTGTCAAAAATAACGATAAAGGCTAAGTAAAAGGCTCGTAATGTTAAAATGAATGTTAAAGACTGCTACGTTATGTATTAAAAATCTATGCATTTATATACCATAATGCAGAGAACATTTTGTTTGTGTTGAAAGGGGAAGCGTAATCTCCGAAAAGGAACCACCAATTTTGATAACACTTTTACCTTGAAAAAACAGGTTCGTATTGTCCAGGCCATAAAATATTTCCAGAAATTGGAAATAGGGAAACAGTTTCAAAGTTATATAATCAACATTACGTTACATTTTGGAGAATATGGATATTGGAGGTTACATACATTAGATGTGGTCAAAAAATGACAGAGGTTTTTAAATTTCCCAAACCTCGTAGACCCGAATTTGAAAATAATTCTTTTATTGTTGGTTCACATGATCTGATATGTTTTCAATTTGAGCTGTTTTGAACATTTACATTGACGGTCGAAGAGGTTATAGGTTTGGATCCTCGGCGAGTTTTTACCTAATTGGCAGTAAAGTGTGCCTTAAAAATATAAGAAAGAGCAGCAGCACATTTTAGACTTCACTGTGGCTTTTGGCCGATCTACTACGAACGAGACAAGAGTTCACCAGTGGTATAAACGTTTCAAAGAGGGTCCAGAAAGCGAAGACGATGACCGCTAAGGACTCCCTGACACATGAATTACTGCCGATAATGTGGGAATAATAAAGCGAATGGTTATAGAAGATCGTTAAATCATCATTTGAGAGGTTGACCAGAATTCTGGCAAAAGCACTAGTGGCAGTTCCACCAAGATAATAGTCCAGCTCACAACGCAATTCTTGATTATGCTTGTTTTGCTGTTTTTTTTAGCAAAACAAGTCATTATGTTACCTCAACCACCGTATTCGCCGGATATGGCGGCCTCCGGCTTCTTTCTATTCCCCAGGCTTAAGAGAACAATGAAAGGGTGCCGTTTTAACACCAATGATCAGAGAGAAACAATTGATGAAGGAGCTTAACACCATAACTAGAAACAAGTTCCAGAAGTGCTTCCAAGATTGGAGAAAGCACTAGCACGGCTGTAATATATTTGAGGGTGGAAATTGTAAAAAGGCAGTTAGTGCTGATGAATAAGTAAATTCTTTAATAACAACAGGATGCTTCAGAATCCTAACATTTCCTTATCTATAAAGGGTTGTAAAGAGCTTTTGGAGGAGGAACTCTGAGTTAGGACAGTTAGGTTCCCGTGTGCACAATAAATTTGTGACAGCACGTCACGATACTACTTCAGTGGTACATACATGTAAACATTTACTGCATCGCCAGGATGTGTATTTATGTTGCTCAGTGGTAACGTAAGGGGTTTTCAAGTCAGTGACAAATTTGCAGCCCCACCTTGTCTTTGTCTTCCTTCCTTCATATCTCCCTCTCCCCTTCTATTTCTCTATGTCTTTCTTTATTTTTATTCTTTTATTTTCGTTGTTAAAATTGTGGACCCTGTAAGATATGGAATACTGCATTGCTCCGTTTATTATTATTACTACTACCGCTAAAAGTAAACAAATAAAACGAATGAATGTTAAACAGGTATGTACAACGTAAGATATTGTAATATTGTAAACCTACATATGGTATATAATAAGAATCCTTTAATCATAACACTTTCATTTAGTACTGTTGCAGTGTTTAAGAGTATGCCCTACATCATTCCCTGATTTATTCCTTTATCTGTGTAACAGGATACTTATTGTTTCTTATATTGCACATATTTTCATTATTACGTCTACATTTCATTAAATAGCACTGAATATATTTGCAAAAATAAGGGAATCTAAGATGCAACCACACTGTTCAAACAAGCATAACACACGAATTTCTTAGCAGAATGTTTTATCGTTGCATGGTAAAAATATGTGCAGAAAGGACTTTATTATGCTAAAAATAAACACTTTTTTCCTGGATCATTCAGGTATTAGAATTATCAGTGCCATACATTTGTGCTAGCCCCTCTCAACTTAAACGCAAAAATAAAACCCAAGAAAGTTATTCCAAATAGTAAATCGAACACAATACTAATTCACAATATTCAGCGATGTTAGAATTGAGCTGTCCGTGCGAATGGAAACATGTGGTTTCAAAGGTATATTGTCCTTTTGCAAATACAGAGGAGAGCTGTCTCCTGATCCACTGCCGCTCCTCAAAATGATAATACTTTTGAAAAACAGATCACACATGTTTGCGCATATGATCAGAAAAAAGAAATATGCGCTTTTGTACGGTTCTCGTACGAGCATAAATAAAGTTTAAACACGCATGCGACTGTGACAAGTTTTGTATCCAGAGCTTATTCCAGAGCTCTCAATTCATCAGGAGCATAGTGTATTGGTTCCAGGTCATGGTATTGCCATGTTTAAATTCTGCTCCCTAAAAGAGTATCACAGTATCTTATGTCATTCCTGTTCCAAATCCATTCATTTGATATTCTTGATTACATTCAATAGGAGCGGTAATAATAAATGGAGCAATGCAGCATTCCACATATTTCTAATCAAGAACGGAAGAGAGAGAGAGAGAGAGAGAGAGAGAGAGAGAGAGAGAGAGAGAGAGAGAGAGAGAGAGAGAGACAGAAACATTAGGCTGGACTCAAATTTGGAATACGATATCGCTAGCTTGAACATTCCTTACGTTACCACTGAGCCACTCATGCTACACTTTTTAGTGTAGCAAATGCTTGCATTCAAGTTAATCGGTAGAATTTTGAAACATCCTGTACCTAATATTATATTGATCTTTTACAATCCAAAAGTGTATATGGGATGGTTTAAAGCATTTAATATTGAGTTATGAAATTGGATATTTCATACCCTGTTCAGAACCCCTACTTCCTTCTTGAGTTTGCTAAACTTTTATTCTGAAACTTACTTTTACTAAATCTAGTAACCTTGATTTTAAAGACTCCCGAAGAAAAGTTCATGCCACCTTGCAACCTCAAAAGCTAATCCTACTAAATTGTAATTAATGCTGTATTAGAAACATGCTCTACTTAATTTATCTTGTCAAAATCTTTTAGTGTTGAACCCCTGAAAAGAAATCATAGGTTACCATACAGTTTCCCAAAACCGTCCAGTTAAGGTGTCCAGTAAAGTTTACAATAAAACATTTTAACTAAATGTTTAAGACGCTGAGGTAGGTCGGTAGTGCTCTCGCGGCTCTCGTGCTGAGGGTCCATGGTGTAATTCCCAGTATTTGGTGACGATTTTAAGTTGGCCCACTTAAACCTTATCTTTCTCATTTGAGGTAATGCCAAGACCTAAGTGGTTTGGTCCACGTTAGATACTGTTATTTATCTCATTTCATCGTTATCTTCATCATTACCCTGCCATTAGCGGTAAGTACCCCGTCTTCTGGCTGCCTCCACAGTTCGATCCCATCCATGGGGGTGTGGATTTACCTCAGCACCATCAGCTGCTCCTATCGGGTTCATAGCCCCAGATCCGTAAGGCTGAGGCGGCAGGGCGACGACTTTTATCTGCATTTTCGTATCTGGATTATTTCTACATAATCACACAAACAATACTATCGATGATTTGATAGATTGACCTGGTATTCATCTGCATCAGGTATACAATGTCTGAATGTGAACCGAATACCGCCATAAAGTTTACATTGTAAGTTGCTTCATTTGAATAGTTCTCATCTTCATTCGACTCGAACAAGGCCTTTATATCATGTTCTTCGCATACGCTTATTCGCAGATACTTCCTTTGGGGCAATGAGGAGAACATTAAATGTTTGTCACACTTCAATAATTATTATGACTGCTTCAAATATGTTTGCATTTTAGTTTGAACGGAAAACATCAAGAACTTGTCACAACAGCCCATTAGATACCCATTATGTTCTTGTTGCCCAAGATAACCTTTAAGTTCTCTACTTCATACTTTCGGTAGTAAAGTAGGTATTACTTTCAACAACTGGCTGTCTAAGTTCCTCGAAAGTGCTTGTTTTGAGATTACCTGAATCCAGAAAAAGGATTTCAAGCGAATGGTCAATTTATATCTGAGAAGCAAAAGTAAAGACTAAAAAGTCCATTAAACTGAAACCTAATGCTCAAATACGGTTCTTCAATGCATGTGACACTAAGACGTTGACGAAAACACCCCTTCCTCCAAACTACCGTTCTCTCGGTGAAAGTTTACGTTAATGTTTATATTCACAAGTACCGGCTCTAATGATTGCGATTGATATACCACATGCTTGAGGTATTTTTTAATAAATAAACTGCATATAATACATTTTCCATATAATACATTTTCTGGGAATAGTCTGTTAAGTCTTTTATTCTGAATTACTTTTTCGCATTTCATAAAGATTTAGAGATAGAAAAGTCTTACTGCACAAAAATAAAGATCTCGTTAGAAAAACATACGAAAATAACAATTTGTATGGTTAACGATTTGCAAGATATTTTCTTTTTGTGCATTTTAAAATTCTTTTTAATCCGTAAGCTGCAAATCGCTTTCTTTTCCTTTTTTGTGTCCTGATCTCTTTGCTCGTACAAAGGGAATAGTATTTAATATAACGATGGCCTTTTAATATTCCGTTTAAACTTACTGAATTTTAATATTCATCAAAAATGTACAAATTAGTAATAAATGCTTATCGTATTAACAAGAAATATGTAGAAGAATAATATCTTATTGTTTTGAAAAGGTAGGTTGTGGATCAGTGAGTAGAGTGTCGTGAACAAAAAAAAAATCGGATTTTCATTTTAAGAATGGTTTATGAGCCATTGAAACTTGGAACCATGTGTCCTCATTCTGTAATTCCTCATGGCTTATCACAGTACCACCATTAGTCAAGTACAGTTCAGAATAATGAGCTCAACGGTTCCACAAATTTCTATCATATCTCAAAGTGCCATTGCAAAATCTCAATCTAGCTAACATTGGTATGATATGCGTAATGATGGAAAAAGAAAGAGAAAATTGACCTTAATCATTATCAGGCAACTGGAAAATTGCCGAAGCTTTTTCGGGTTTGATTACATCAAACAGGGAATACAGCGTACTTACTCATTATCCGCGGGTTTTATCTGACTCAGGCCCGTTTTAACTTAATTTCACGTGAAACAGAAGTGTGAAATAAATACAATTATAAGGCTTTCTGTAGTCTTGCAGGTGCCAGAAAATAGCATCCAGGCAAGTACTGCTTCTATAAAATTATTTTGTCTGTGTAGAAAGTGCTTCATATTGGTTTACAATACCTATTACAGTGTGAATCACTTAAAACTTGCACCGCTTAAATTTTGGAAATGGAAAGTGCTATTAATGATTGATAGAGGGCCGCGCCGTGGCTCAGTGGTTAGACCATTTGGCTCTCACCAAGGCGGCCCGGGTTCAATCCCAGGCGACCGCAAAGTGAGATTTGTGATGGACAACACGGCGCTGAAGCGGGTTTTCTCCGGGACCTCCGGTTTCCCCCGCCAGCTCATTCCACCGGTGCTCCATCTTCATCTCATGTATTATCAGTGTCACCGCCTGTGGTGCCGTATATAGTAAAAGCGGGCGTTAAACACTACACATTTGATTGCTATAGACTCGTACTTTCGCCTGATAAATGGATTTAAATACTACTGAGGAAGTGTGGGTTTTAAACATATAAATTTTAAATAGAATAATATATTGTTACATCACAACATAAAATTAGGATTAATTAGAATGTCAACGGCTGTTGTTAACATTCTAGCACAAGTAGTTTCAAAGAAATATTATTTTGGATCTTTCACACAAAGACACCTGCACAACCTGTGATAGTACAAACTAAAGTGCAAAAGAGGAAATTACACTACTTCTATGGATTCTGGCCAGTAAAGTGAACCTTGACCAGAATTTTTGTTCAAAATGAAAACTGGCAGCTTGAATATACGCTTCCAGTCTGCCATGGAAATACTGCTGCACACGATATAGCACTTCATTGGACATTTCAATACAGGTAGCAGTAATGCATCGTTTCATATTATCTGGTGCAGTTGTATGTCCGTATACAGTGTCTTTCAGACTTCCCCATAGGAGTCAAATCCTTGAATGGTCCGGCCAAAGTTTGTCATCTTTGTCCACTCCAACATTAATTTCTTCCGCTTCTACTGTCGCTTGTTTTTTCTGTAACGTTTTCTAGGTTTTGCATTACCATATTAAGGTAAATGCTTGAAGGGTTTGATAAATACGTGACGGATAGTGGACACCTATTGGAATATGTTTCAGCACACACAGTACTAGAACGAACTGCATTCTTCCTACACTCTCCATATACAATGAGTACGTCGCTTTTTCTGCTTTGTTACATCCCATGATCTGGTGATCTACTACTTGAACCATCACCAAATAATTGACCAGAAAGTCTCAATGCAGTCAAGGAACAGAAAATATTATGTAAACCATCACATGGTCTACCCAGCAACTTAGGAGGTTGAATTGAAGAAAAGTGTCGATGTGTTAAAGTTTTAAAGTAAGATTTCTAATAAACTACTTGCACTAGAATTCCTGAAAGAAAAACAAACGACATAGCCAGTTTCGTTTACCCTTTTTTGTTAAAGGAAATAGGCATTTGTTCCTTTAAAAAGTTTGTTTGCTTAAAAATGCTATTATGAAAATCTGTTTATAGGATAAAAGTAGGAGCCCCTGACTACCATTCAGTATGGAGAGAATCGTACAACAATAGCACTTCCATTTCCAAAATCTTCACTGTGCAACTTTTAGGTGATTATCCCTGTATATAACACGAAGGTGACTTGAGTGACAGATGTGTTTCATAAAGCACTCATAACAGTTTTACACAAAATATATGTTTGATAATGTTTACGGATATTAGACACAACCTGCAGTTTTTATCGCATAAGCTGAATCCTATTGTAGCCAACTCACATTTTATATGAAACTGTTACAATTTTGAGAAAACGAATAGCTGGGCATTGAATAGTTGGACTAAGCTAACTCTGTAACATAATGCTTTATGCTGTAAACATTCACTAGCATTATTCATTTGATGTTAACGTTATTCCCCTTTAGATATACATGTGAGCAACAAACATATATAGGTGTATTTTTAATCTCTCTACCTCCTGCCTAAGATACAGAATGTGCTACATATTATCTCATATTTATTAGAAAACTCAAGTTTTGAGACAACATGCGTACAAATATTCAAATAGAAAGGTATGTTGGAGAGAGCGGGGGAAGCGAATGAGAAACAGGATGGAAGACCGACTTTAAACAAAAATATGCTAAAGCTGATACTTTTAAGGAGGAAATTGTGACATTCTTACATAATAAGGATATTAAAAAAAGTAGAACCCATAGCAGTAAGTATGTTGCTCATTTTTGACATAAGAATTTAAATTAATATAAATTTGCTCAACGAAGAATAAAATACACTAGTAAATGTACTCCTGCGGTTCCCTATTTCAATCTTAACTAGGGAAAAATAGGAATCATACATAATCAAGCTGTAGGAAAAACCAAAACGTTTTCTAAATAGAGATATTATTTTAAGATACCCAAAAATGCGTGAGATATTAATAATTTACGAATAGAGAAACATTCAATAACTCATTTGAATGTGCTTAGAAAACCTGTCAGTATTGTTTTCATGAACTCGGATAAAGAATAATGAAATTTGAACGAAAATTAACTTTAAAATGTTTTATACATAGCTAGAGGACCTGTTTCTTTCAAAATTGTTAGTAGGTTAGCGCAATTGTTTCAAATGATGAAATTATAAAACCTGCCCAAGTTCATAAAATACACACAATGTTGGGTGATTAGGAAGCACATGATTTTGATGTGATTTTCTTGAAATGTTGCTGTCAGAAAATTCTTTGAAGACCAACATTAAAATTAAACGATAGAGCATTAACTACTAATAATAAAATAATGCTTTCACTGGTTCCATCAAATCGCCTCTCGCTTGTAAAATTCTCCTTTCTCCTCCTTACAATTTCATGCGCAGCAGTGGGTTCCATTGCCTTCGGTAATAATGGAGACTACACTTTAAATATATTTGAGCTTTAGAACTGTGCAAGAAGAGTAGCAAATTTTGAATGAAAAGGTACTGGAAGAAAATTCACATAACTCCAACATGAACATGAAAAAATTGCGCATTCCATCTCGATATCTTATTGGTCGTAAATGTATACATCAACAATCACAAAATAATGGGAAATAATTGTTAAATTAATAGCTTTCAATTATTATTTGCAAACAGCCAATGATTAAGTAAAACAGTTTTGTAGGAGAAATAATGAAAATATCAAAATTTTGGAGGACGTCGTGTGATTGTTAAGTCAGTACTACACTTTTGGATAAAACTGCGATGTTGTAAGGTTAAATGTACTACAACAGGCCTTCCTCGGTAGGATTATGTAAAATTACGGGCAATACACCAGTGTATTTGATACATTTTTATAAGAGTGCTGGAAAAGCGTCCATATTCCAAGTATCCACAAGTAGTTTTTCACACTAGCCGCCTCTGTCATATATAGTGTATTGCGTGCTGTGCGTATCACGTCCTAGAAGATCTTGAACCTTAATTACCAATTTTGGTGTTCAGCAGACTTTTCGTTCGACCTCGCTCATCCTTTCATCTCTTTTTATCTTTTTCTTCTCTTTCCTTTCTCCATAGCTTCACTTCTATACACATCAAGTAATATCTTCTTCTATTTCTATTATCTTCTTCAATTCTACCCGCCTCGGTAGCGTAGATGTTAGCGTGTCTGCCTCACGCTCAAGAGGTCCCGAGTTCGAATCTCGGTCAGATGAGTTATCTGAATAAGGTCTTTTCCCGGGGTTTTCCCTTATCCTGGTAGACGAATGTCGGGTAGCTAAGCTTTATGGACCCCGGACTCATTTGAGCATCATTTCACCCATTCCATTCATCGTCCTATATAACTTAACGTTGGAGGACGTAAATTACAAAAAAACTAATATATCAACCAATTTCTCAACGTCAATATGTTTATTTCTCTCTTTGTCATCCTTCTCTCTACCTGGAATTCTTTGTCTTCTTCCCTTCTCTGTTTATCTCTTCTTGATAACTTTAACTTTTCTATCATTCATCAAACATTTCTTTGCGATAGAATAAATAATGGCTGGCCCCGTAGTTCAGTCAATAGAGCACCTGCCTGCCGTGCTAAGGGTCTCGGCGGTCGGGGTGAGGATTTTTCTCCGACCAAGATAATTTCTCATCTTCTCAGAGTCTGGAACTAGAAATGAGAGTGTGAATGTATACGTGATCGAATGATTAAAACCCAACGAATACGAGTTAGCACCTTCGATATGTTCCAAAGTAGAAGGCCGACGATATGACCATTGGAGTCAGTGGCGGCTTGTGGGTGCTCACAAGACCTACACTTAAAATGCAAACTAGCACTATCTGCTAGTGCTACCACCACCATTACAACTAGGGAGTGATAGCTCAAACGCCCCACAAAATTTTATATAATCTATTAACCTAGAAAGAATCTATTACTATCACCTTGCTTATTGTGTCGCTCTACTGACAACTGCCGAGCTGAGCGTCAATATTCACACGACCAAACATGACGAACTGAATACATGCATTTTTACGTCAGCGTGAATTCCAGTGCTCCTTTATCTTTTCAGTAAGTTGTACCAAGTCGGCACATACCAATTTTGTCCAATTACTCACTTCAGAGGTAAACATACGGCACGGGAAGCAAAAAACTGCATTTCTAATACTGCAACCACATAGCCAGTTACAGGTTGTGTATACATTGTTGTTAAATTTGCGTCTGTAGTTCCGCTTCTGTTTTTGGTAACACGCTCAACTCTCAAATTGGACTACGGACGTCCTAGTCGCTTTATTACATTTCTTCTTCGTAAGCCACTTTACTTAATTTGTTTCTTAAAATGGAATCCACCGAGTCCATAGCTACCTCTTGAGAGAGGTTCAACAGTCACAAAGATTCCAAAAGGCTCGCGATCGGTCGCTGTACACAACAAAGAGTAACTGTTTTGCGCTAAAGCACTAGTTGTACTTGATGTACTAGGAAACTCACAATTGTCTCATCTGCTGATTATCTACAAATTCCAAGTTTATTACAGTGTTAAAAACAAAACATCTGTTTAGAAACGTGACTGTAAATGCATGTCGTATTCAAAACAACATAAAGCAACAAATCAAAGGCTGAGAACGCTAGCAGTTGTAAACATTCTTTGAATTTGGAGATGGTTACAGTTGTACTCTATAGATAGTAAGTAGCACTTCCCAGAGTTGACCAAGAACTCTGGCGTTGCCAAGGTGAACTAACGTGCACATCGTAATTGTGCTATGATCTGACGTACCCAACCAATGCCTGTCTGTAGCATTTGTCGTTACGCATGCGCAGAACTTCAAACGTTACATGATATTTTGTCTGTTGGTTCATAGAATTAACAGGTCGAGTTGCGGAAATTAAAAATCTCCTTTATTTTCGTAAAAATACTCTTATAGATTACAGCAGTATTACGTTACGTACACCATCAGTCTACCAAGGTCGATGGTAATAACAAACACTGTTATTTCTTGTTTGTGGCGTTATTCTTATACTCGCAGCAGATAGGATGCACGTTGGTTCTTGGTGTGGGTTCTTTCTCGGTTCGTTGTCCTTTTGGGTGCTTGGTTAGGGATGGAGTATGAAAGGTTTGACGTTGAGGTGGAAAGGTTGGTGCTTTGTCTAATTGTCGGTGAGCTGGGATCTCTTTCTCAGGGTTCGGTTATGAAAAGTCGTGTTGTCCGTCTCTCAATTCCTTTATTTTTCTTTAACCTGGCTCTCGTAACTCTGTTGCTAACACTTGCGTTGTCTTCCTAATTTTTCCTTTCCCCTTTACGATGTTTTTACTTTGCTTTGCGAACTCCCTTTTATTACCTATATTTGCACTATCTTCAAAACCATAGCTCTAATTCGGACTGCGACATCGGATCCTACTTTTATCCCACTAACACGTCTTCTCCCCGTCGTATTAAGTACCAGAGTGACGCTCTTTCCCCCGTCGTATTTTCAGATTCTCTTCTAGCTTTTCTCGCCTATCACCGCCCATTTTCTATTCCTTTACTATTTAACGCCTATCACATGGTTTACTCTACATTTTATTGGCAGGGTTTATTTCTTTAATTTTCTCTTATTGGTCACCTCCGTATGTCTTTCCTATGCAGCAGTAATATTCTCCGCCCCTCTGGGTTGTATGACCTCTCAGCGTCATAACGGTATTCTATCATGCTTGGCTGAGTTTTCCTTATGCTTCGCATACCTTACTGGCGTCTCGATATCGGGGTAACCTTCAAGGGTTTTTGTTCTATTGTTCTGTTTCCTGCCTTGTATATGTGCTCAGAAGCAACTCCTGTCCAATTTTTCCTTCATTTATACTATATTGCTATTTCGAATATTCTTTTTAACTTTGTTTCTTATATCATTTATTCCCCTTTTATTCCCATTATGCTTATTTATGATCTCTACTGTTGCATTAGCTCCTAGTTATCTTTTCCCTCTTGGAAGCTGAGGTTTCTGCTTCAAATGCCCTTAGGAGGAATATTGCTATTTTTCTCACAAGTTGGTAAAAATTTCAAATTCCTTCGAAAGTCCCACTAAACCGCGCCCGTCAAAGTTTAACTGACGTGCTAAAGCTGACAATTGTTACCTAGTTTCTCCTCTTTCCCTTCGTCAACGTAAGTGCAAGCAAGGAGCTTTAAGGCGTTTGGTTGTTTTTTGTTTTTACAATAAAATACATACATACATTTATACATTTATACATTTATACCCTTATATACATTGTTACATATTGTTTTAGTTTTCAATGTGTCCAATAGTTTACATTACATTATCAATCTGATTTTGCATTTTTGGATTGTCTCTGATTTTCTCTATTTATTTACATTATTTGTTTTACTGTTGTCTTTTGGGCTTTACATTGCCTCTTTAAGTATAGTGAACCTTAATGTTTCATACACTGTCACTCGCGTCACTGCAATGTCGTTCTTGCTTTTGTGTTCGGCACTTGAATTTATAATTCCTTGTATGTTCCGCTAACTTATTCTAAGTACAAATTTTTTTATTAGTATAACCAGGTGTAGCATTTGTTTATATTATAGTTAACTTCTGTCCCATTTATGCTTTATGTCCGTTATTCTTATTTCTATGAAACGTATGTATTTCTTCTATGTGGAACAAAGTGGTGTTTACTAATAACCTGTGCCGTACATTAATGAGTTCATTGACTCCGGTTCGCGTCAGGTAATGGTTTGAGTATGCGTGATTTCCAGTTCTTTAAAAGGTCGTAATTGTGCTATGTTATATCTACCTGTGTTTTTCTTTGTTTTATAGTCTACCAGCTCAAAAGAACGATCACCGAACTTCGCAACGATCATAGCCGGCCCTTCCCAAAGGATATGCAGTTTTTGTGATGTTTTGTTAAGCATTGAAGATTTGTTGTGGGTTCTCACTAGCACCTTATCTCCTATGTTCGGCGTCCATTTCTTTTTGTATATTTTCTTCCTTTTATTTGTAGTTTCTGCTCGTTTCCCCAGGCGTTCGTGGGCTTCTTGTATTTGCTGAATTTCGTTCATTTCGTCTGTGTTAATTGCTCTTTTTAAGCCTGGGAAAATGCTTTCTGGCGTTTGGTTTAGGTGTAGCTTGACTGGCGCTATACCAGTGTTAGGGTTAATCGTGTTGTTAATGATTTTTTCTATTAATGGTAGTTGGGGGGACCCACGAGGTATGTCTTTTGCGGTATTACGAGGTATTCGCAGGTAGATGGATAGATCCCTCATCGATCTCTCGCACGGGTTGCTTTCCGGGTGGTATGCTGTGGAGTTATATATTTTGATACCTGATGTTCTTATTTTATTTACTAAATGTTCGCCTTTGTGTATGTACGCGTAATCAGCCAAAATGGCGTCCATTTTACAATATTTCGGTATAAAATCGTCTAGAATTTTGTTTGCACAATTCGCGCTTGTTAGCCTCTTCATCGGGTAAAACTTAGTGAATTTGGTAAATACGTCCACTATTACGAATATGTACTTCATTCCTGCCGGTCCAGTAGGCATTGGTCCATGAGCATCTATTGTGACGTGAGCTAGTGGTTTGTCGGTTAATATTGATACTGGTGGAGTGTCGTATTTCACGTTCATGGGTTTTGCTTTTTGGCAGATAATGCAGGCAGATATACGTTGCCGTACTTTGTGTTGGAGCCGAGGAATATAAAAATACTCCTCTATCGTCAAGCACGTTTTTCTGTTCCCCCGTGGATAATTGCTGTATGAAATGAATCAATTATGAGATTTTCAAGGACGCGTGGGGCGTATGTTCGCCATGTTGGATGGTGTCTACCTTGAAGTTTATAAAGGATTCCATCACGTTTGCCATATAATCCTTTTGTGTCTTTCTGAATTTCAGGAGCTGTTGTTACAATTTTAGCAAGTTTGTCGTCCTCTTGTTGGATTATCTTAATGTCCTTTATTTGTTTTGTCAGTTCTTTGTTGCCCTGCAGGTCTAGTTTCAACACGTGGACTTCTCTTTGTGTGTTGCCTATGCATTCAGGTATGTCGCCTTTTGTCTTCAACCGTGACAATGTGTCTGCGAAAATGTTTTGATTTCCTGGGATGTGTTTAATGGTGACGTCATGCGACATAATTTCATGTATGTATCGGGAGATTTTTGTGCTTGTCAGTTTACAATTATTTATGAAGGAGAGGCTCACATGGTCCGAAAATATTGTTATTTTGCAGTTAAAGATGAAATCCTTAAATTTTTGAATCGCGAAAAAAATGGCTGCTATTTCCTGTTCAGTGACACAGGCTATCTTCTCCGTGTGTGTCAGGTTCCTCGATGCCGTACTTATGACACATTGGTTTCCTTGGTTGTCTAGTTGACACAGGATTGCTCCAAAACCTGAACTTGATGCGTCGGTGTATATATAGCTTGTCCGAATAGCTCTTTCATCCTTTCGAAAATTTCTTGGTGTGCGTTCGTCCATCGCCATCTTGTGCCTTTCTTTAATAGTGCTCTCAGAGGTGCTATCTCATTCGCATTATTAATTAGGAAGCGTGCCTCATATTGGAAGATGCCCAATACTCGGCGTAACTGTCTAATGCTTTTCGGAGGTGGAATTTCCCTGATTGCTTTAATTCTATCATTGTCTGGAGATATTCCTATTTCCGAAATGTTGTATCCCAAAAATTTTGTTTCCAACTGGAAGAACTTTGTCTTCTCTAAATTCAAGGTCAGCCCATTTGTTCTCAGTTTTGAGATGACATAATCTAAATGTTGTGTGTGTTCTTCTATTGTCCGGTCGTGAATAATGAAGTCATCGACGTACTCTGTCAAGAATTCTTGCGCATTATCTTTAAATATTGCATACATGGCTCTTAAGAAACCACTTGCGCTCACTGATAAGCCGAAAGGCAATCTCGTGAATTCTAGTACGCGGCCTTGGTACAAGAATCCGGTGAATTTTCTTAGGTGTGGAGGTATGGGAATTTGTAAGTATTAGTTTGTAAGATCTATTGAGGAGAACCATTTCTTTCTTCCTATGCTGGCTAGTGTTTGTTCTATACTGAGGGTCCTAAAGTGGTCTGGCATAATAAATTTATTCAGGTGTCTGGCGTCTATGGTGATGCGTGCCTTCCCATTACTTTTACGTACAATGCACAGAGGGTTTATGTAGGGCGTATTTGACTCCTGTATAATGTTTTGTTTTAGCATTTGTTTGATGGTTTCATCTACTGCTTGTTTTAAATTCATAGGAATGTTCCTACATTTGTAGCGCCAGGGATTTACTTCTTTTATGTTAAATTCGTAACAGAATGATGTACATAAGCCTGTTTTTTCTGTAAATGCATCTTTATTCTTCCATAAAACGGAGAAAAGGGTTTGTTTTTGGCTGTCGTTTAGTTGTGTGGTTCCCTGCACTTTGTCATTTATTTTGGTCCATATGTTTACATACGGATCTGGTATTTCATGGGAAAGTCTAAAGTTTGATTCCGTCTCTCCTTGTTGGAAAGGTGCATTTTCTCTTAAGTCGAGGGAGCCGTTTCTTATAGTGATGTGTGGATAACTGACTTCGTCTCTTCTACCTGGGTCTTCCTTGCTCTCGCAGGTGTATTCAAAATTATCCTCAACTTTATCGTCTTTATTTACTTCCTGGATTCTAAGTTGCGCAATGTGAACATCTGATTTTACCTGCACGTATTGTACAAAAAAGGTTTCTTCCTCTAATAGGTTTTCTGCCTCTGTTAAGTTAATGACCTGGTCAGTCAGCTGAGAGAACCCGATCGTTGCCTCTTCGTTATCTCGTCGTATAGTTAAGTACCTGCCTGCATAGTCAATGTTGGCTTGAAATGCCTCTAGGAAATCACTTCCTAAAATGATTTGGACTGCCAGATGTGGTATTATTAAGAAAATGAGTTCAACGTGCATTTGTCGTAAACGAAATGGAATCATTGTTTGTTTTTGAATGCGTTGTTTTTTTCTGTTGATGGCTGTCAAAATATATACATTCTTTGTGGGTAGTGTTTGTAGACGTAAACCTTTCATTTCTAAGTCGTTAAAGAATTTTAAACTGCATACAGAAGCAGTTGCTCCTGTATCCAAGGTTGCCTGATAAATTTCTTCGTTTATGGTGATTTCTATTTGTGACGTTTCTGCAATGTCCGGTTGTTTTATTTTTCCAGTCGTCTTGTCACTTTCCGCCTCTGTCTCATCTGCCTGTATTTGTAATTTTGCTACAGCTTTGCTCTTGTTCCCATCTTGTTTCACATACCTCGGTGTCGGATTCGGGAACGTTATCCTACCCACATCCAGTTTTCCTGGTGGAGTGTGTTCGTTGCGCCGTTTAGAGATGTGTGTGTAGTTGGGACGAACGTCTGATTTGCAAACCATTTCTGTCGTGTCACTGCGCCATTGTTATTATATACTGTCGTTGGACATGTAGTGCGTGGGTTTTCATGCCTCGACGTTTGCTTGTTTTCCCTACTGTTCATGTGTTCTGTCCGGTTGTCTGTCACGGCGGGTTGGTTTTCCTGGTAATGTCCATTATTGGTCCAATTGCGTTCTGGTGGATTTTCTCGTGGTATGTCGTTCGTACAGGGTCTCCTAAAAGCATTGTATCTTCTGTCTCTTATTGTGTTCCTGTCGTAGACGTTTCTCCTTTGCTGGAGTCTTTGTGTACGTACCCAATGTACGTTATGTAGTTGTGGTTCCTGAAAATGGTGGGGATTTTCTCGGGTTTGTCTTTGGTAGCGTGTATTATAGTTTCTGTGTTCAAAGGCGGGTACATGGTCTCTGTATCGTTCTCTATTCTGGGCGTTGTCATTTCTCCGGGCATTTCCTGTGTTGTATGCCCTGGTCCCACTAAGATTCGGTTCATTGTATACCGGTCTGCCCTCTCGTGGTCCTGTGTTTGAGTCCGTCGTCTGTGGTTGCAGTGCCGTCAGAAGTTCGATTGTCTCGTTTATAGTGTTCGGTCTTGCTACTATTAAATGGTTCTTTATATGTTCTGGGAAATGTTTTATCACGAGATTAATGAATTCGTGATCCTCTATCGGTGGATCAAGCATCTTACTCTGTTGTGCTAGGTCTAGAAAGTAGTCGACCATCTGTGTTCCCTTGTGCAGATATTTCCCTGTATTTATTTTGGTCCGCACAGCATATTGTGTGGCACCATTCCAGTATTTGGTGAGAAAGTTTTGTCGAAACTCTGCATACCTGGTATGGTCACCAGCTGCTAATCGAAACCACGTGAGTGATCGTCCCTGTAAGCCTTTCTTAATAATAAGCATTTTGTATTCCTCTGGGATGTTTTTAAGAGTGAAATATGCTTCTACGTCCAGTATATAACGCTTCGCGTTGTCCCTGTCATCATTGAATGTTGGCACGGTTATTTCATTTAATAGGTTAAAATGGTAGGGGTATCCTGTATTTGCGCAATTATTGAAAATGCTACCCTGATTCACACTATTACATGTATCTGTGGGGGCTGATGAAGGCGTGTTCTGGCACGAGTTCAACATCCCCTGCCTAACCGGTACGTTCGGAATGTCAGTACACTGAGGCTGGTCATTTGTTATTCTGAGGTCGTTAATGGCCTCTTTGAGCACTGTCATTTCTTGCGTATGGTTTGCAATGGTTATTTGAGTTGACCGGTGAGCTGCGGTCGCCTGCGTCAGAGTTTCTTTAATTATTATGAGTTCAGACTGTGTCTGCTCGTGCCATTCCTTTTGTTTATTTTCTATACTGGCTCAGGTATTTCGCATCTCATCGCTCAACTGGGCATGCACATTATTACTAGTACTAGACATGTTATTTATTCTTTCTTTTATATTTACAATGTCCTGCTGTGCATCATGCATTTCTGTACGCATGTGTAGAAATTCTGCCTGAGTTGTGGCCTGTCCTAACCTAATGTTCTCTAGATGTCTATTTTGTTCTATTAGTTTACTTTCTAACTGGTTTCGTAAAGTTTGTGTTTGTTCTGCTATTTTCTTTTCTAGGGTCTGATTTTGCTCCAATATTTTTGTTTCTAGTCTTTGGGTTTGCTCTTCTAGTTCTCCTAATATGGTCTCTAGGTTCTGACTTTGTTCTTCTGATCTAATTTCTATGTGCTGACTTTGTTCTTCTAACCTAGTTTCTATATTGTTCTGAAATTGTTGGAGCATCTGTTGCATTGTAGTTGTGAGGCTTACTACTGTTGCAGTACTAATGTCTTGTGCTGGACTGTTCATGTTTTGCTCCTGTGATTGTTCCGCCATTGTTACTTTTGTCGTTCTACCACTTCTCAGTAGCATATACTTAATGACAGTCTACGGATGCACTACTTGGCTGGCCCTATGCCTCTTCTCCTTGTAGAAAGATGTTTAAGGTGTACTTACTTGTGCTGATGTGTTGCTTTTACCTCCTTTGGCTCTGATGGTTGTGACGTCCCTGTTGTCGTGGTGGATGCCCTCGTCCCTAGCGTTCTTCTCCGTTGTCGTGATGTTGAAGTTGCAGTTGTTGCTTCCTGTTGTTGCCGTGGTCGGTCCCCTGGTCGTCGGCGTGCGTCTCCGGTGTCGTGATGCTAAAGTTGTATGTTCCTCGTTGTCGTAGTGCCGAACTTCAGAGTTGGTTTAGGACACGCTGGGCGCCAGTTTGGTGTGGGTTCTTTTTTCTGTTCGTGGTCCTTTTGTGTGCTTGGCTAGGGATGGAGTGTGAAAGGTTTGACGGTGAGGTGGAAAGGTGGGTGTTTTGTCTAATCGTCGGTGAGCTGGGATCTCTTTCTCAGGGTTCGGTTATGAAAAGTCGTGTAAACCGTCTCTCAATTCCTTTATTTTTCTTTAGCCTGGCTCTCGTAGCTCTCTTGCTAACAGTCGCGTTGTCTTCCTAATTTTCCTTTCCCCTTTACGATGTCTTTTTTACGTTGCTTCGCTATTCCCTATATTTGCACTATCTTCAAGACCATAACTCTAAGTCGGACTGCGACATCTGAGCCTACTTTTATCACAATAATGCGTCTTGTCCCCGTCGTACTCAGTACCAGAGTAACCTTCCAATAACACGTCTTCTCCCCGTCGTCCTCACTAACAGAGTGACGCTCTTTTCCCTGTCGTATTTTCAGCTTCTATCCTAGCTTCTCTTTCCTATCACCGCCCATTTTCTATTCCTTTCCTATTTTACGCCTATCACGTGGTTTACTCTACATTTTATTGGCAGGGTTTATTTCTTTAATTTTCTCTTATTGGTCACCTCCGTATGTCTTTCCTATGCAGCAGTACTATTCTCCGCCCATCTGGGTTGTATGACCTCTCAGCGTCATAACGGTATTCTATCATGCTTGGCTGAGTTTTCCTTATACTTCACATACCTTACTGGCGTCTTGATGTCGGTTCTATTGTTCTGCTTCCTGCCCTGTCTATGTGCCCAGAAGCAACTCCTGTCCAGTTTTTCCTTCATTTATACTATGTTGCTATTTCGAATATTCTTTTTAACTATGTTTCTTATATCATTTATTCCCTTTTTAATCCCATTATGCTTATTTATGATCTCTACTGTTGTATTAGTTTCTAGTGATCTTTTCCCTCTTGGAACCTGAGGTTTCTGCTTCAGGCATCAACATATACGAGAAATAAAACGGCCAAGACTTTGAGAAGTCAGAAATTTAATATTAAATACGAAGACAATTATATTAAACACTAACAAGTATCACTTTATTAATACTAATAAATTGAGTTACTAATACAATTGTAACAAACTTTATTAAGATTACGAGAAGAGCAATTTTATGCCACTTAGAGAAGTTAGCAACTACTCGATATCTTCCCAAATGCTTTTGGTAAATCCTTAAAGCAAACACCATTTAAACACGCAAGAATGCATGTAGAGCTTAGGTGTATACCAAAGTTGCTGTACTAATAACGAATAAGATTCAAAAAGAGGAGTATTTGATCTTTTAGTTGACAAGCATTAGCCATAACACTGCCTCTAATATAAATATGTAAAATGATTGACACATTGAAATTTCTGTTTTTTCCGTTGTTTTGTGCTTATATTTTATTGCGGAAGACGAATTAACTAAGCTTTGTGAAACCTTACAAAGCAAAACATTAAGGAATTCATAACACACTCGTATCTTCCGATATAGTAAAGTATGCTACATTGCTAAACCATTTATACACAATTTTAATGGTTTTTTATAATATGGGACATCTAAAAAAGTTATGATCAGCCACGGTTGTTTCCATGTACAGGTAGCTAATACTAAACAATTATAGGCCAACATTTTTTACTGTTCTGGATTTCTAAATTTCTGGAAAAGTATTGTTCTAAGAAAAATTATCAATGTAACAAAAAATACTCTAAGCTGTACTATATGTGGCTTCTGTAATTTGTATGATGTTGACGATGCTACTTTACAATTAACTAAATAATAAATGAGTTAAATGATATAACCAGTGTTTAAGAATTTCTATTTATAAACCAGAGGCCATTGACATGGTTAATCATGCCACCATGATAAACGAAATATCTTTGGAGTCTACAGAATTGCCTAGAATTTATTTCAAAGTCATTTGGCTATCAGAGCACAGTAAACTAATTTTATAATGGTTCTGACGTAGACTTTCGCGTGAAAATTGTGGTTTCATAGTGTGAAGTACTTAGGACTTTTTATTTTTAATTTATCTTAATGAGTTACTAAATAAAAGTCTTAAAGCATGTAATAGGTCTTTATTGTCATATGCAAATGAGAGCAATTTTTACTGGAAAATCTAAGGACGATGCACACGCAAATGCAAAGAACGGAAAAAAGAACAAAAAGTACTTGACTAACTTTGTCTCCTCCCACTCCAGCAAAACGACACGAAAACCATTATCTTTTATGATCTATTGGCCTTAAGCCCCTTGCTTCTTCATTTCACATTCAAACACACAATTATGACTCATAGGTAGATGACTGTAAATGTCCTTTTATAAACGAATCCACCTCCATACCACAATTCCAGTGGAATCTGCTATCAGGTTAACGTTTTCAATTCAGTATGTTACATTTGATTCATGCCGTTCTGAAATACATCATAGAATGGGGCGGTTTGTATCATTAAGCCTTTAACGTAAGTACAAAAAGTCTAATTAAAATAGGTGCATTAACGCTATTGATTACCAAAAGGGAGCAACCGTTCTCAGTATCCAAACTACTGAATGTATTTGTCAGTTATATTATCAAATTTTACTTAAAACGTGTACAAAATAGTAAAGTGCATTTCATTTCTATTTCCATAATTGCAAAACGATATGGCTAGCTGTGCTTATTTCGGCAGGTCGTTCCAACCACAGTAACAATTCTCATCCAGTGGTATACGAAAGTTTTCCGCAATGTAGTAGGTTTCAGTTTAAATGCACAATAAAACGTATTATCATGATGAAAGTTATGATTGCATATTGCATTTTTAGTTAACAGTTTGCGTTATAATTATTTCTAAAGGTGTGTATCTATGAATTTGTAAAGCAAATAATTGTTAGAACTTATAGGTAGTTTTTATTCCATGTTTTCATTCTCATAAATACGATTTGCTCCTTTTTATTAATTCTTTGTAGCTTCTATTTCTTTACGAATTTTTACGAATGTACACATCCTATTGAAATCGCCCTGTGCAAGGAGTTGTCTCATTCAGGGGTGGTGCTAAAACCCAGTTTTTATTTAATTTTTGTAACTATTACTAGCAAATAGAGGATAGCAAAATTTATAATAATTATATATCTTAACCTATATACCAAAATCACTGTGATATC